>PVJL010005146.1:0-37649 GCA_004026885.1 Lyroderma lyra
CTCTCTCTCTCTCCCCCTCTCTCTGTCTCTCTGTCTCTCTTCCTCTCTCTGTCTCTCTGTCTCTCTTCCTCTCTCTGTCTCTCTGTCTCTCTTACTCTCTCTCTCTCTCCCCCTCTCTCTCACTCCCACTGCTGCCGAGGCCGCGGTGGAGCCTGGCTGGCGGCCTGTCAGAGCCTGCAGCCTACCTGTCTGCATAGGAATGAAGCCGGTGGAGTTACATGATATGCCAGAGCTGCCGGCCGGCGGGGGACCCCCGCGGTCAGAATGCAGGAAACGGAGGAAAAGCTGTTCTTCGACGGCTGCTGAGAAGGGACCCTGGGTGGGGGTGGGGAGCACGCTGCGAGGGAGCTTGTCCAGTGAACCTGACTGTTACCGGGGCAGCCTGTCCCCGAGCCCCGAAACTCACACCCTGCACGCACACAGAGCCCCCCCACGGGGACACTGACGCCACAGAGCAGGGCTGGAGACACAAAGTGGATCGGAAGGCACTCCTCCTGGGCCACCTCTCCCCAAGGTGTCTCTGCATCCAAGTGTGTGTACAGACGAGGGGGCGGCGTGCTTGTGGTTTGTTGCTGGTTTTGGATTCGGTTTCACACTTTCTAACGGCGGGGCGCGGGCGGGCGGGTGGGGGAGTGGGTGCGTGAGTCATTTGCAGATTAGAACCCACCTCCCCCCTCTCTGCAAGTTGAAACAATGGCGTTGCCTTTCCCCACTTGTTGCCAATGTTTCTTACTCAATCTTGGATCCAAAGGGCGGTAGTGGGGAGGGAGGGAGGCCGGGGTGGGGGGGCTCCAGCCGGGGCCCTGCCTCTGACAGCAGGCCCGGCTGTGGGATATCTGACCCAGGAGGGAAGTCGGGCCTGGCGAGGCAAGGTGGGTGAAGAAACAGGGAGGGGTGACTTCATCGGTGCAGCCCCGGGCCACGCCGGAGGAGGAAAGGGCCCCCAGCGGGCGACCTGATTCGCACCCACCCACCATCTCCCTCCTCGCTCAGATTCTTAGAAATCGGGCTGTGCCTCAGTCCTTTCTACGGGCCAGTTCCTTGTGGGCATTTCACGGTGATTATTCACAATCCTCGTTACTGAGAAGAGACTCGACTCAGCCAGGTGAGCCCTCGTAGCCGCGGCTCGGCCGGAAGACGAGTCTGGGTGCTAAGTCCAAGAATATCATCAAATCCTCATGCAGCATCTGCTGCCATAACATAATTTTTGAAACGCTGGGTTGAGAGCCTGAGATTATCCAGGTCTGTGGGCCGAGCCAACGCCACACCTGTGGTGGAGGTTTATGCTTCCTTTTCAAAATTAAAAAAAGAAAAAAACAGCTCCCTTTACACACTCATGTCCATTTAACACGGAATGTCCAGTGGGTAGGTGGCCATGGCTCAGTCCTGTGAACGAGGGGAGCCCAGACACATCAGACAGGATGATCCCAGCTTCCAAGGAATTTATAGCTTTGCTGGAGGAGACACAACGGACCCACCAGAGTTAAACGGCTCTTGTCTGTTCAGACGGTAGACACCCACAAACGTGCGGAGACCACAAGCTCTGCTCCCTGAGTGGCCAAGTACACGTCCCAGGCAGCACAGTGAGGACCTTCGAGGCAGGGGCTCTAATCCCCACAACTCCCATAGCAGGGGTGGGGGTGAGGTGGAAACCATCACTCCCCCATTGCACAGATGGCACCTACCACTTTCTCCCCAGGAGTCAAGCTGCTTTCGTTCACCCTCTTTCCCTAACAGATGGAGTCCCAGAGGCCAGGCACCAGCGCTCGCCTACATCCAACTGCCCGCCTGCAGCCTCTGACTTGGCACCCTGGGAACAGCAGACACTAGATGATGTTTATGGAATGGGAAAACAGCACTCAAGTGGGAAAAGGCAACTCTATCCCTTATTCACATATTTATTGAGCATCTACTATGCATCTCTCACTCTGCTGGACATGGAGACCAATCTGAGCTGAGAGAGCCCAGGTATGAGGCTCAGTCCGGTGACAAGGGTCATCCCAGAATCACAGGCATGAGCTGTGCCTGTGCAAATCCCTGGAAAGCACTCCTGGGAACCTGGCTGATAACACAGCCCCTGACACGGAGGTGCTTACGCTCTAAGGAGGGAAAACTGACCCACAAGAGAGAGGGAAAACGGAGCCGGAAAGCTCCACTTGTCATTGCCGAGGTCCCCAGAAGTTAAACCAGGTAAGCTGACTCAGCAATCCTTCCTTGTACCAGAACTCCTCTCTGCCACCTCAGCCCATGCAGTGGGGACAGCGCATGCCATACGAGCGAGACACCGGCCTGCACCCACGAGGATGGCTCGGTTCGTAAAAGGTGACAGCACCACACGCTAACAAAGAGTGGGGCCACTGGAACTTGCACGCCCTGTTGTGGGGAGCAGAAAAGGATACAGGCACTTTGGGCAAAGGGCTGGTGCTTTCTCATCAAACCAAACAGATACCTACTCTGTGACCCAGCGATTCCACTCCGAGTCATTTACCCAAGACTGCGCGTGGCACCTTTACTCAGAACAGCCCCAAACTGGAAACGGGGCAGGTGCCATCGGCAGGACAGTGGATAAACAAACTGTGGCATAGTCGTATGATGCAGTGACACAGGCAAGAGGCACAAACCTCGAACACCTGCAATGACGTGGATGAGTCTCAACAACACTGTGCTAAGTGGAAGAGGTACGTGGTGGGGTATGCACGGCCTGCCTCCATCTCTACGAAGTTCCCTCGAGTCGGCAAAATTAACCCACGGGGTGGGGTGGGGGGGTGGGAATCAGCTGAGTGGTCGCCCCTGAGGACACGGGGGTGGGGATGGGCTGCTCAGGGCCACACGAGAACCTTCTCAGGTGCTAGCAGTGTCCAAACTCATGGCATCCTTCGGATCTGTGCATGCAGATTTTACCTTGAAACAAAACGAGAAAACCCTGCGACTAAACACTGAATTCGAGTTAACGATGCACACGCTGTGGGGTTTGGAGGGACGTACACTTGTCATTTGTGTCTGCAACTTCCTTTGACTGGGTCGACGAAGACAGGCCCGAAAGAGGGAGACACCCGGAGGGGTGATAAACCGAGTGCGACGGAAAACCAGCCGTGGAACCGCTGTGCTGGGTACGCCTGGGCCATCGCTGTCCATCTTCAGCTTCCGGGTACACTTGTACATCTCCACGCGGATCTCCGGGCGGGGGTGGGGGGGCGGTCCCACACGGCCTCGTGAGAAAGGGCACCGGCGCCGTGAGTTTCCCGGGCTGGTGGCCCGCAGCCCAATTTAGGAGGCCGGGGCAAGAGGAGAGGAAGGCGGGCGCGGCGGGGCGGGGCGCAAGCCACCCCACGGAGCCGGGGTCTGGGTTCAGGGCAGCGTCACAGAGGCCCGGGTCTGCGTTCAGTTATTCGGCACAAGATGCAATTTCCTGTTCCTCAGGATTAAGCACCTCTTGGACTTGCCCTGCCTTTTGCTAAATAGCAGTTTGATGAGTTAAGTGTAAATGAATCAGAAACAAGTGGATTAAGTTTCTCAGCACACATATGGGGTTGAAGGACAGAAAAAAAAAAAAAAGGAAGGGAGAAGGGACATCACAGGATGGCGGGGGAGGGTCTCTGTTTCAAATTGTGCCCGAAACCACCCTTCTGAGAATGCCTGATTGACGTGCTGATCTCCGTCTACACCCAGGGCTGCTGGGGCCCAGCTCTTTAATATTCAAATGACTTTGAAAAATATTTCTCCTCCTGGAAAGCAGAGGGGAAAGGAAATGCTTTGAAGTCCTCCCAGTTATTTAATTATTTTTTCAAAGGTAAGGCAGCGTATTTTTATCCAATATTAAATAAACATTTTTTTTTAATGGTTATGTTCAAAGCCCTGAAGACTCTGATGTTGGTTCGGGATGTTTTTTTGTTTGGTGTTCCAGACGGCGAATGAGGACGGTGCCTTTTCTTGCCAAATGTTCTGGAATCACGGAACATTCGACCCAGGAAGCCCACCGGGCCAGCAGGCAATCACGGGAGATGGGGGGCTCAGAGAGCCTCCAGGCACCTTTCTGGGCCGACGGGGGTAGCGGTGGCCCAGCTGGCATCAGCGTGCCGGGGACGTGGTGTCCAGGGCGCGCACAGAGCATCCCACTCGCCCCAAGAAAGCCACAGGCTGCAGCCTCGAGTTGCCGATCCTGGGGCCGCCCTTCCTGAGCACGCGAACTCATGGGGCCATCTTCCCTCAGCCACCACCAGGGGGGATGACAGTGGCCACCTCCCCACACAGGGAGACTTTTCAAGTACTTAGAGGTAAGGTAGGGCGAGGACACGTGAAGTCAATGTACCTTTATGAGAGAATCTGGGCTGAGCAGGAAAAAATCACACCTACGAAGGACTTTCTTTTCTTTTTTTTTCAACTGGCCTAATTTAGACACAACATATACAAACACAAGCCGCAAAGATTATTTGGGCACAGAGCATGGGACGGAGGGACGGGGCTGGGAATAGCATAATCATGATCCTCAAACACTTAAATGTTTGAGTAACAGCCCGTAAATTCTTATTAAGTGAATTAACAAATAAAATATAATTCACACTCTCTATCACAGAAGTGGGGACGATTAACATAAAAGTTTTCAGCAAAGATGTGTTTCGGGAAAGACAGAGCATTAACAAGGCTGTATTAGGATAAACAGCTTTTGCAAATGGCCTCGTGAGTTCAGAGTCATGAAGCCTACACTGTACAGAGTCTTAAAAATTGAGCCACAGACCAAGTAAGTAACTGCCCAGGCCACACAGCCGGTAAGGGACGGATTGAAACCCAGGTCTCTTTGATTCTACTGTCATACTCTTCTTGGTCACAGCCTATCTTACCGGCCTGGCCGTACCCAGGAGGGTACTTAAACCCCGAAGGACCCACAAGGTCTGATGGAGAGAACAATACAAGGACAGCAAAACTGCAGACATTATGCTCCTTCCTTTTTACAGAAAGGATGAACCCCACTGACGGTTTTAAACAGAAAAGAACTCTCATTGTAAACTAGAAAAGTAAGATCACCTGTAATCACAGCACTCAGAGGTGACCTGCTCATCTTCTGTTAAAAACCCTTCCGTGAACTTTAAGTGTGCTCAGATGCTTTCTTTTTTGGAATAGTTTTAGACATACAGAAAAGCTGCAAAGACAGCACAGGGCTCCTGCATATCCTTGACCTGCGAAGGACAAAACATCAGGAACATTTTCTGTCACCTTGACGTACCTGTCAAAACTGAGAGAGTAACACTGGTATGCCACTATTAAGTCCAGATTTTATATGGATCACCCCAGTTTTTCTACCAAAGTCTTCTTTATTCCTGGTCCAGGATCTAACTTAGCATACACATTGTAATGTACTCATGCAGTTTTTAAGCAGATTGCTCCGACTCAACAAGTCCCCATGAGCGCATTTCCGTAGAGAGAAGGAGAGACCTACAGCATCGTTTCCAACAGCTTTCTGGGATCCCGCTCTCCAGATGGGTGATACCTTCCTTTTGAAGGGCGTTTCCATGGCTTTCCTTTTTCACTGTTCTGTAAACAGAGGATGGGCAGATTTATCCACGCTGTGTGTACCTGTCCAGTGACATTCTCAGGATGCGCTTCTAGAAGTATCCTGAGAGAGTGTCAGGAGAACGTCCTTCAAGGATTCTAATTCATTTCGCCACACTCTCCTCCAGAAAGCCTGACCCCACCTGCCTTACCACCCAGAGATGAGTTAACGGGACAATAAGTGACTTAATTTGGTAAACAAGCTCTCCCACACCCTAGAGAGAAAACCATGGGATTGGAAACAGTCAATGGACTTTCAAGATGGTCACTTTCTCCCCCTCCAAAAACAGAACAATCATTTTAAAGAGCCACCCAGAAATGAAACCATCATACTCTTTGGCTCAAGCTGCCCTCTCTGGGCTTGACAGAGAGATCTTGAGCAGTTTGATGTCGGAATTAACTTTTGGGGTACAGGGGCAATCCCTGCGGAGTTTAATTTCCTTCTCATGTCCCTGTAGCATCCACTGAAACTCCCCACTGGGACAGTCGAGCGGGCTTGTGCCGTGATGCATGCAGCAGGAAGGAGAAAAGCATTTGACAGTCAGCAAACGTACATGCCTTTTATTGTTTTAAGGGCGCAAGAAATGGGGTGAAGGGGTCGGGATGACAAAACAGCTCGCGTATCTGGAAATGGCTCACATTGAGCTTGAACCAGGAACCTGCCCAGCATGCTAACTGTGGCCACGGTCCCGCTTCCAAGAGAAGCCCGTATTTGATCTCCAGCCTGCTCTTCAATGCAAAACATTTGGTGCCCAGGCCTCGGCCCGGTGAAACGCCGTCTATTTGGGATGACCGGGGGCGGAGGGGCGGGGGCGGTAGGGGTGGCAGGGAACGTTGGGAGACACAGAGGCCTACCCCATGCTGGGGAATTCTGCAGTGCCATCCTGGCTGGCAAACGGGGGATAAAAAGAAAGAAAGGAAAAGGAAAAACAAGCTACTGGTCAGAGGGAATGCTCTTCCATGCCAAGCTCAGCTGGAATTCATACACAGCACAACCTCTCGAAGGGGAAGCACTGCTTTAAACTAAGAGTCTCTTCTCGGAAAGCGAACTGATGAAAAACAACGAGAAGCTGAGACTACTCGGGCAGGAAAGGAGCTGCAACATGAGCTACTTTCTTCACCCCCATGTTTGCAATCTTGTCACTCTGGTCAGGGCCACACCTTCAGGTCAGGAGGGACCGAGTCTTGGAGGCGAAGGCCGCCAAGTCTGTTTCCCCGAGAACAGTGCCCAGGGTCTCGGGCTTGTTACCTCCCCGGGGCTGCCGTGGTCTCACTGAGCGCTGGTGGGACCCACCTCTCGTTTTAATTCTGCCTAGAAACCACCGGAGCTTCTGCCCATGGAAGAGGAAAATCTAACTGGTTACAGGGACACAGGGTCTGCCCAGAGGACACCCATGTCCCCACTTTCCTGCATGGTCCCCTGGTCATTACAGATGAGAGGGCTTAAGGGGAACTGATTGCAACGGAGGGGAAAAACCATCGCCTCTAGCACAGAGGCTCTCAAGCTGTGGGCCGCGACCCCTTTGGGGGTCGAACGACCCTTTCACAGGGGTCACTTAAGACCATCGGAAAACACATACCAGATAGTTACATGACAATTCATCACAGCAGCAACATGACAGTTATGAAGTAGCAACGACAATAATGTTATGAGGGTCACCACAGCATGAGGAGCTGTATTACAGGATCGTGGCATCAGGAGAGTTGAGAACCACTGTTCTAGAAGGTTAAGACAAAGTAGGCACTTTCTCTCGTAAGCTGATCAAGTGCTGCAGTAATTCAAGGGGAGAAAGGTACTGCCCAGAGAAGCTCGAAGCCTCCGGAACCAAAGCAGCGGCACTGTGGTGCGTGTCCCGGCGTGAGGCCAGCCCAGTTCTGCTAACGCAGCCTCCTGAGGCCTATTTGGAGATCTTGGACAAGTAGGTGAGTCAACCTATTGACCTTAAAGCCAAACCATTACCAAATCAGACCTTAGGACTCCAGGGGTGTGAGGGTGCACAGGCGTGCTCTGCTGCAAAGCGGAATTTACGAAAAGGGGCCACACTTCCATGAGGCTTTACCGGGGCCCCAAACTGTCAGCAATGCTCCCTGGGTGTTGGTGCGCTCCTTTTCTTTTCATCGTGCATAGTTGTGCATGTGCTGTGAGCACAGGTTGTAAAAGTGGCAGGATATATGGACAGACCTTTGCACTGTAAATAAAACATGCTGTTGGGATCAGATAAAACTTGCAGCAAATCAGGCCTGACATTTAGGGATAACCATCGTGCCACTGCACTGCACAGAACTCCAGCATAAAAGACAAACTTCTTACAGAGGTGACTCAAAGGCCACCTCTGGGGGCAGAGGGGTGTGAGAGGAGGGAACCAGGGAAAAGCAGAAAAACTCCCTGGAAGTCCGTCCAGAGGCTGAATTGCAGAGATGTCAGCTGGAACTCAAACTCAGGCAGTCGTGCTGTGTCACAGGACAAACAAAACCACAGGGCTCCTTCTCTCAGGGGTTCTGATTCCAGCCACGCTAGGTGGGATGCTGAAGGCCCCAGAGGTGGTGTCCCCTTCCTGTCTGTGTCCCCAGGTCAGACCATCCAGAAAGTCCTTCAAAGACCATGAATGCCTCGCTGACCTTCACATCACCTGCAGTCCCTCCAGTTCTGTATTAGCCTGTATGCAAAGCAAACGTGCATGAGAACTCCAGGGGGCTTGCAGCCCCTCAGCAGTACACTGTCTGGAGCGGGATGGATCACAGAAGTGCATGGGGTTACACACATGCATGTGCGTGCACACACACACACACACACACACACACACGAACACTGCCTTCCAGAAGTCCCATCCCTTGTCCCTTCACACGTGCTCAGGTTCCTCTGCTGCAGGCACCCGGGTGGTCACCACATTGCCCATACCCCTAAGAAGAAAGACCAGAGGGAAGTTCTGGCACATAGGGCACCTCGGGAGAGAGGCATAGGGGCAGTGAAGACCCACAAAGTGACGTGAGTGCCCAGTCATCTCCGATTAGCCAGGCAGACAGGAGCAAAGAGAAAACTGAAGTGTGTGTGTGTGTGTGTGTGTGTGTGTATGAGAGAGAATGAGTGTGTGAGAATGAGTGTGTGTATGATTGTGTGTATGATTGTGTATGTGTATGATTGTGTGTGAGTGTGTATGATTGTGTGTGTGAATGTGTGTATGATTGTGTGTGTGAGTGTGTGTATGAGAGAGAATGAGTGAGAATGAGTGTGTGTATGATTGTGGGTGAGTGTGTGTGTGAGTGTGTGTGTGTATGATTGTGTGTGTATGATTGTGTGTGTGTGAGACAGAGAATGAGTGTGTGAGAATGAATGTGTGTATGAGCGTGTGTGAGTGTGTATGATTGTGTGTATGTGTATGTGTGTGTGTGTGAATGAGTGTGTGTGAGAGTGTGCTTGAGTGTGTATGAGTATGAGTGTGTGTGTGTGTGTGTGTGTGTGTGTGTGAATAAGTGTGTGTGAGTGTGGGAGGGTGGCAGGGGGGACACCTAACCCAAAGGCTGAGGACACACAATTTGTCCCTGCCTTCTCCCCACCTTCCCAGAAGACAAGAGGGGTGATTCTCCTGGGTCCCTCTTACCCCCTTCTGTGCCTCCCTAGAGGTGGGCAGTGAGAGGAGAGGGCAGAGAAGGCTGCGACATCCACAGACTGGCCACCCACGTGCAAGAGGGCCTTACTCCACCTGTGCCCCACCTAGGCAGGAGCTGGGGTCTACCAGATGGCAGAAAGGTTGATTGCAGGCGCTTTGGGGCCATTTCTTCATTCACATGTCCCACAAATAAAGAGCTTGCTATGCACCACATACTGGAGACACACTGTGGAACAAAACCAGACGTCTGCCCAGATCAGTGGAGGGAACCGACGTTAATCAAACAGACACAGCAAGGCAGCGGTGGCCGCAGATTGCGGTGAGCACTCCGAGGGGTGGGGACCCAGCTGGAACCAGAAGAAGGAACTGCGGATCCACCCTTGACTGTGAGTGAGTCGCGTCATCCTTCTAAGCCTCTCTTTCCTCATCTGTAAAATGGGCCACAATCTGCACGTGGCTGTTGATGTATTTAAGGACCTTGTGGATGGAAAGCTCGTCATACACCCTAATTGGCTGGATGAAAGACGTCACCCTTCAGCTCCCAGAGCCTGGCCTGGGGGCCCCCTCAACAAAGCCACAGGGAACCACACTCACCTCTTCCCCAACAGACAGGCCCGGGCTTTCCCTGCATCTCAGAAGACAGACAGCCTCTGCCCCTCTGCCTTCCCCCAGCCAGTGACGAGCCGGGTCTCTAAGCAGCCACTGCCAGCGAGGTGGGGGGTGAATGGTGACTCAGTCCTGGCCCTGGAGACACTGGATGCTCTATCGCTCAGCCAGGGTGTTGCTGCAAGCCCTCGGGCTGGAGACAAAGCTGTTCTGGGGTGGGGGTCGGGGGTGGGGGTTGGGGGTAGGGCGGGTCCAAGGCTCCCCCTCCTCTGCTTGCCAGGCAGAGTGCGGTCCCAGCCACCATCCCCGAGGAGGACGTGCAGAGGCTGGCTGCAGTCTCCTGAGGGTTTGAGGGCAAGACCATCACCGCCTACAGCAGCCTCAGAACAGAAATGCAGCAGCTGGTGGGAAAGGCAGCGTGTGTCTCGGCCTCTTCCCCTGCTCGTTCAAGGCAGCTGATCTGAGCGTAGACGGAGCGCAGCTCGCTGGCTCCTGGCTCAGGAGTCAGGTCCGGGGAGGGAACCGGCAAAGCACGGGTACGAAGCCGAGTGCGCGTCTGGTCGCCCCAGGACGTTCAGGGGGCCCGCTTAGATCGCCAGTGGCCTAGTTGCACCCGTTTCCAAGCAACGTGACACGAAATGCATTAGGACGTTATCCCAGAGCCAGTGACCTGGAAGGCGTGGGAGGGGAGCTCTCTCAGCCTCACACCCTGCACCAATGGGTCCGCTGGGGGCTCAGACGCAGTCTCTGCCCAGACCTCACGGCCCCCCAAAGCTCCTGCAACCGCTGAAGATGGACATGGGGCCCAGTCTCCGGAAGGCAAGCTGAGGCTCCACAATGAGGGGCCGAGGCCAGGAAACTCGTCCAAGGGCCAGTCACGTGTCCATCCTTCCCTCTCATGGATCCCTGGTGAGGATGGCTCAGGGACCTTCCAGACAAGCGCTCACAGCCAGGGTCCACCTCGGAAGGCAGGACAAGTCAGCCTGGGCCCATTTGCGGGCCTACACTTCACCCGTGCACCCAGCTCTGCTGTGTTTAGCAGCTTCCTTGGAACACCCAGGCGAAGACCGGGACATGGTTACTCTAGTCCTCCAACAGAAACGAACCAAACCAACCAAACGAACAAAGAAAACCCTCCTCCTGTTTACAGGCATCTCCCCAGGGCCACTTTCCGACCCTGAGGCCTGCCCTCCCGGGGACTCAAATCTGTGTGTTTGCACTGAGCTGCTGAGCTCCAAACCCGTTTCCCAGGGGTATTTTAGGAAGGGAGCCTCGCATTAAAGATGAAAATCCACTGAGCACTGAAAGAGGGTGAGTTTTACTGTCATGTCAACTAGACCTTAGGAAACCAGACTTCAGAGAAAATCCACAGGTCCAGTGGTCCTACACACACACGCACACACACACACACACACACGCGCGCGCGCGCGCACACACACATACACACACACATGCGTGCGCACACACACACAAACATACACACACACATGCGCGCGCGCACACACACACAAACATACACACACACACACATGCGCGCGCGCACACACACACAAACACATGCGTGCGCGCACACACACAAACACATGCACGCGCGCGCACACACACACACACACACACATGCACAGGGGCAAAGACGAGGGGCATTTGTGTCTTTTTGCTTGACTGGATTGTGGTATGGATTTTTGTTTTTTAATTAAAAATAAAAAGCTCCCTCCTTTAGAAAACAGAAGTGGGTTGGGTTCTAACGGCCGCACCAAGTGAGGGGCCTGTCCTTTGGGGGCGCCTGCCTGGGCAAAGCACCTGCCCAGTTCCCGCCCAGCCCCCCCGAAAGGCCCCGCGGAGGGCCAGCCTGCAGTGGGAACCAGGCGCTGTGCATGACCCACACAGGCCCAGGGCCTGTGACTCACAGCCGGGAAACAGGAACAAAGAGGTTCCACAGCTCACCGGTCACTCACAACGGCTAAGACAGAACCAGGCGTCAAGTGCCCGCCCCCATCTCCGCAGCCTGCGGCGTGCGCTCACATAGTAGGTGCTCAGTGAACTCTGTCAGGCCACAAATGAGAGGAAGCCACCTGTTCCCCCGACCCCGCAACCCTATAAGGGAGTGGCCACTCAGGGGCGCATATCGACTCCTCCACACCTCCTGGAGCCATTTCGTGTCACACCAGGTTAATGAGTGCCGCCGCCACGTCACCAACAGCCTGGGGGGCAGCCTATGGGAACAGAAGTGGGAATGACTTGGGAATCGCCGCAGCACGGGAGAGAGTCCAAAAAATGGTGCAGCAAATAAAGGAAGAGAAAAGATAAGGGGACACTTCGTTCTGCGGCTGAGTTAGACAGGAACAGAGGTTTTCTCCTTGTCCCAGACCAAACCAAAACACGGGGGCTTTTCAGCACCCCGAAACCCAGCACCTGCATCTCATTCAACAATACACTGAGCCCTGTGCACGAGGGCTGTCCGGAAAAAATGCAGACATAAATGCTTCTGTTTTTTTAATACGACTCGGCTGGATACTTTCCGGATAGCCCTCATGCTTTCTAGAAGTTGCCAGGACTCTGGAATGGTAAAGGTTGCTGGGGGTGAGGAGGGGTCCGCACTGTATTTTTTGATCCTAGAGTTCATTGACAATAGCCATTTACTGCACACGTCCTAAATGTCAGCACGACACAGAGGGGTTGAGGGCTACTAGTCCCGGCAATCACCACACAGCCATCGTGGCCCTGAAGGGAGAGCTCTGTCATCCCTGTTTCATAGGTGGAAAAACTGAAGTTGGGCGGCTATGTGATGGCAGTGGGCAGACTCAGCCGCCCAGTGCCTCCGAGGCCCATGCCCCGACACTGTCTTACTGATGCTCAGAGGAAAGGAGGGCTCTTCTGTGCCACGTGCTGGGCCAGAGGAAATGGTCCTGTGGCTTGTCAGGTTTCTGAGCCAGGGGATGCAAGGACAGTAGCACTTGGCCAGATCGCGGGGTGAAAGGCGCTCAGGAAGGGTCCCTCCCCATGCAGCCCTGACAGCTCCAGACCCTGACGCCCACTTATCTTGGCCAACCTGGCAGACGGCGGGGGGGGGGGGGGGGGGGGGGGGGGGGGGGGGGGGGGGGGGGGGCTGGTGGCTTCAGTGAGTCAGGAGAAGCTCCCCAAGTGGGTGGTGTGAAGTCTCCCGGGAGCAGGCCACTGGATGGAGAGCGATCAGAGGCTCAACCCTGCCAGGAACAAGGCAAGACCACCCCAGACGTTGCCAGCCATGATCCCCGTGTCCCTTAAAGGAGTCCTCACCCTGAGCAGAAGACAAAGACTTTATGCTAAGTGGAAACACCCAGAGACAAAAGGCCACTGAGTTGTGACTCTGCTTATGTGAAATGTCCAGAACAGGCAAACCCATAGCAACAGAAAGAGGATGAGTGGTTGTCAGGGGCCCGGCGGGGGGCAGGAGGGACGCCAAATGACCACCTGAGGGACATGGGGCTCCCTTTAGGGGTGGTGAAAACATTCCAGAACCAGACAGTGGGCATGGCAGCACCACATTCTGAATGTCCTTATGCCACTCATGTGCGCACTTTAAAATGATCCCAGAGGTAAATTTCATGGTGCACGCATTTTATCACAGTCCGGGAAGGGGGACATAAGACAGTGAACCTCCCAAGAATCGCTGACCTTATTTGATCAAGCATGAGACCCAACCACGGAGGCTGAGGCCGAGAACTGGATGTCCCCCTAAGACCCTCAAACATAAACTCAGTGTTCAAAGACAGAGTGGAGTGGGCGGAGAAGAAGGCGGGGACGGCAGCCAGGCAGCTGGGGTGCTGGCTCGTCAGGAGGCGACCTCGGGCACAGGGAGGCCACCCCGCTCCCCGGCAGCCCCCACCCAGGCCCCAGCGGCTCCAGACCCCACAGTCTCCCTGGTCCCCGCCCACCTGGCAGGCCATCGGGGTTCCCTTCTCAGTGTCCTTGGTCCGCATCACTGAGTCAACAACAATTTATCTGCACTGGGCAAACAAGGCAGCAGCAAGTGGCGGAACTCGGACAATATTTAATGACACGGGGGGAGGGGAGCCTCTCAGGAAGGAGAGGAAAGGAACCAGAGGGCAGGCCGAGAACTCCAGGGGAAATTCCGTGGGGGAGGCGGTGGGGGGAGATCAAAGGGGGCCGTAAAGCAATTTTGACAGGTTAACAGACAGGTAATATTCCAACGGTGTTTACTTAACCAGGCTAGCGCTCCATGCCACACCGATTAGGGCCCGGCACGGGAGCCTCAGAAGCTATGGGTTTCACGGAAACAAAGATCTGCTCAGAGAAAACCAAATAACAGCCAGGCAGATGCTGGCGGCCCGGCCGGCCTCTCCCCCGGCTCGGGGGCCACCCGGAGATGCTTCCTGGAGACCAGCGTGGGCAGAGAACTTCCAGCAGGATGTGTGGCAGAGGCCGCCACCTGGGGACACAGGGCCTGGCTTCCCACAGTTCCTTGCAAAGCATGGGGCACAGGTGTCCAGGGCAAGAGGCCCCTCATCCCTGCACTTCAAGGCCAACCAGTTTGGTGACTCCTAGTCCTAGAAAGACAGCTTGCTGGTCCCACCCGCTGTCCTGGGGTTGTGGCTCAGGGTAGTTAGTTAGCCAGCCACGCAAAGGCAGGCCGGCTCCAAAACCCCCATCTGCCCACCCAGGTGCACAGCCCTGCTCTGCCGTCTCCCAGCTGCAATGCCCTGGGCACGTCCTTCAACCTCTGTGGGCCACACTGGCCTCATCTGGAAATGGGATAATAATTCTCATGAGGCTGGTTCATGAATGCACTGCTTATTATGTGTTAACGCAGGTAACATAAATATTAATAATATTAAAACACAAATAATTATGAGGAATAAATACAATAGTCATCCCCCCCTTATCCGTGGTTTCGCCGACCGCGGTTTCAGTTACATATGGTCAACTGTGGTCTGAAAATACTAAAGGGCAAATTCCAGAAATAAACAATTCTTCGGTTTTAAATGGCGGGCCGATCTGAGTGACGAAATCGTGCGCGGTCCCCTCCGTCCCCCCTGAGGCCTGAATCAGCCCTCTGTCTAGCATCTCCACGCTGCACGCGCTCCCTTAGCAGCCGTCTCGGTCATCAGACTGACTGTTGAGGTGCTTGTGTTCGAGTCACATATTTTACTTAGGAATGGCCCCAACACCATTCATATAACTTTTATTGCAGTCTATTGTTGTAATTGTTCTGTTTTATCATTAGTCATTGTTGTTGATTGCTTACTGTGCCTAATTTACAATTTAAACTTTATCATAAGTACACATGTGTGTATGGGGGGGAAACACAGTACGTATAGGATTCGGTACTCCCCACAGTCTCGAGCACGCACTGGGGGTCCTGGACGTACTCCCTGTGGATAAAGGGGGCGGGGGCGACTGTAATGTGAGGGCTAACTGAAGCACACACTGCCCGCAGCATGGAAGGTATTTCCTGCGTCCTAGGCTCCTACCTACCACCCACCTGCCCAGAGTCGGAATGCGGTCTTCCGAATACGGCAGAACTTCCACATGAGAAGGTGCTTAATCTTTAAAGTGTGTGAAGGCTGTCGCATCTCCACCCGTATGCACTCTCACGGAATGGGAAGAAGGCTCCTTACAGGGACCAAAAGTCGTGCCACGCTGGCTTGGGCACCACGTGAGACACCCACGATACTCGCCGCTCTCCGAGCCCTTGGCAGCCACGCGCAGCAACCCGATCCGGTCCCGAGCGCCTGTGCTTCTCGGAGAGCGGGAAAGCATTCAAAGCCATCGACCAGCGCAGGATGGGGGCCAAGATTCTGACTTCATTTCCTACAGGGTTCCCTGGCCTCTGTTACGGGACACGATTTTGAAGTTGGATTATATATATTGCAGGTTATTTGGAAAATCATTATGGCTGTAGATAATAAAATTCTGAGTGACATCTGTCAGCCCCCATTTCCCTGAGTCTGCTCAGCGCCGTTTTCTTTCTTTCTCATTTTTAAAAGTGCAATGAAGTAAGTGTTACCCAGAAAGGCTTGTAAGGATCTGCAGAGCTGTGTATTAAACACTTTCTCAAAACTGGTCCCAATGGCGTGTACCTGAGACCCAGCCACGGGCCTGAGGTGGGATGCCCAAGAGCCAAGCTGGGAAACACTGGGCAAAACACGGGGTCAGAATCAGAACCGCCCGCACAGGACCGTGGGGACATCTGGTCAATCTCCTCGGTTTCACCAATGGGGAAGGAAGCAGCGGCCCATGGAGCTAGGGGTAGGTCTCCCCAGGCTCCATCCAGCACTCTCCCACTTACCTACGAGGGCCCTTCACTTCCTCCCACCCCAGGACCAAGAGAGCACGCTCATGAGCAACAGGACCGTCTCCTGCTCCACCGGCCAAGAAAGCATCCCACACGAGGACTCCTTCATCTGAATTCCGCCCCGCCTCTTTGCTTCCAGGATGCCCCGTTACCCCTACTCAGGAAAGGGCGTCTTTCAGCAACACCTCTCAGGCATCCTTCCTGTGAGTCTTACCCAGGACAGGAGGTGGTTTAGGAACTTCGTGGGGCTGCCACAGTTTCGGTCCTGAGGGGAAGGCGACATAGGCAAAAGGAGCTTGGAATGTCTGGGTTCAGAGAATCTCTCCCTCAAATTGCAGGAACCCCAGGGCCAAGTATCTACCAAAAGCCATCCTCACCACACCCCCTCATCCCCGAAATCACCACCAAGCCCTGGGTATCAATAATTCATGGATACACCCCTTTGGTAGGGAAGACCACGGAGACGTAGAAAGGTGGTTTGTGTCCAAGACCTTGAGGTAACACCTGTGAGTGCCAAATGGGACAAAGAGAGTTAAGAGTCAAGTTCCATCTTTTTTTTCCTACGTGGAGATGGAGGGAGTGAGGGGGTGGGTTAGAAACAAAGTCTGAACTGGCCTCTGGGCATTATAATAACCTGTTGGTATGATTTCACAGAATCCTCCCTTTTTCCCCAAAAGGTTGATCACCATACATTCAGTGTCTGAAATGTGTTCGCTTCTTTCTCATTAGGACCTGAGTTGGGTGCCTAGCACAGGGAAACAGGCAGGGAACATGTGAGGAGCAGACGAACACATCAGGAAGGTGAGCTTTAGCGGAAACCATGAGATGGACAGGGCTTCCTCAGTCGCAAAACGACCATTCGGCGCATTCATCTCCCTTGCTGCTTTCGATTCTCTCGAAAAATCTCTCTTACACATCACACCCAGAGTTCCCTGACGATACCACTTAGGGGACAGTGGAATGACCCCACATCCCAGCAGCCTTGCCAATAGCTGATACTCCTGGGTTCGATGCCCAGCCAGGGAGCGACCCACATAAAAATAAATAAATAAATAAAACAACAGCTGATACTGAAACCAGCCAACAGCCTCTGCTGGTGTGGGGTCCCCCTTAGCACACCCCTGTTTGTGGCCGAGAGGCCTGGGAAAACTTAATCACATTCCTGGAAATCTAGGAAAGGTCACTTGCCCAAAGAGAGAAGTATTAGACCACACGTCAAAGCTCTCTGTGCAACCAACACTGGCAATGAGGGACTCTAGGGGATTCTCCCCAGGGAGCCCACCTTTGCACTTGTGCACGTCTGTTTCCCCACCAGGAACATCCCCAGACAAGACACCAGGTTGCGTGGTCAGGAACACAGTAGGTGCTCAACACGTGTTCAATCAAGAAGACTCTGGGTCCACGATACACTTGCATTGAAAACTCTCTGCTCAAAACGAGGTCTATAAAAGGGAGGACATTCTGACACCTGCTACTACATGGATGGACCTTGGGGACATTATGCCAAGTGAAATAAGCCAGACACAGAAGGACAAGTACTGTATGATTCCACTTACATGAGGTCCCTAGAGGCGTCAAGGTCATAGAGATACAAGGTAGAATGGTGGTCGCTGGAGCTGGAGGGAGAGGAATGGGGCGTTAGTGTTTAATGGGCACAGAGTCTCGGTCTGGGAAAATGAAGAAGTCCTGGAGACAGAAGGTAGGGTGACTGCACGACCACATGAACATACTTAGTGCCACTGAACGGCACACACAAAGATGGCCCCGAAATGACTCTGGGTGATGAACACGTAATACAACACATGGATGAGGTGTTGCAGAATTGTACACCTGGAACCTATGTGATTTTTACTGACTAATGTCACCCCAATTAATTAATTAATTAATTAATGGTGGTCCCAATGGTCAATTTTATGTTATGGAAGTTTTATCACCATTAAAAATAAATAGGTAATGCACGTTTTTAAAAACACGCTGTGCTCAAAGAGTAACCTGAGTTTTCCACCAGCTTCTCCCCAGCCGGGCAAGGGGGAGGAGAGTCCTTCGGCCGACACCATTTCAAGGTCACAGTGCCCGCGGCTCCACCTCTGATGTCCCCAAAACACAAGACAAGGAGCCTACGTAAAGGACACTGAAGCCTCCATCCTTGAGGTGGCATTCAAATCATTTCATCAACCAGTCATAGGCAAGCAGGTTGCCATTTCTGGAAACAAAGGGACTCCAGAAGAGCGACATGTACTGCTACACATTAATCGTCCAAAGTCCAAAATACCTGCCACGCTTTGAAGGAGGCGGAGGAGAAAGATCTACAAACCGAGAAGGAAAAAGCAACACAGGTCAGGTAGAGAAGGATGCCAGTGTGACCAGTGGTCAGACGTCCAGCATGTGGCTCCTGGGGAGAAACAAGCAGGACGCACGCAGCTCCCACACCCTCTCTCCGCCGGGCGGGCGGGAGCTCTCTCCAGAGGGGTACACACCTTTAGCCCTTCTCTGCGAAGTGTCTCCAAGAAAAAGAAACCATGTTTAACCAGAGATACAGGATAGAAAGGGCAGCTGGCTCTTAAAACCTGGGCCGTAAATGTGTTCCAAGGTTGGTTTTGCCCTTAAAGGAAATAAAATTTATGGTTTGTCAGATAAGTAGAAAGGAAAACCCTCAGGATGGAAACCTGGCCAGATAAAAGTCTACAAATGAGTAAAAAGGTTTCTTAAACTACGGTGTCTACATACTTCAGCCACAGAAGGCTCCTAGGATCCACCAAGCTTCCCTTTCAACTCAAACCAACCCTAGACACATCTCCACCGGGAGACATCCCTTCTCCCCTCGTTAGGTGGGCTTGCCTGCTGACAGTTCAGCTGTGAGAGTGGAGGCCTCCCCCTTCTGCAACAGCAACAATACCCCTAACCAGAAAACAGCCATCTGCGTGGGGAGGAATTACAGGCCAAGGCACGACAAGACAGTCCCTTCCAGGTTGCCTGAAATACTCTATTTCTTCATTTGGATGGTCGTTAGGTGGATGTGTACATATATAAAAATGCACTGAATTCACTTAGGATTTGCTTACTTTATAAATATTTATACAGGTATATAGATTACTCTTTAGTTAAAAATCATACACACACATATAGATGTTTTAAATCATCACATGTTTATTGAATGCCCAACTAGAGCCAAAGTGTTTGTAAAGAGGGTCCCCCCAAGCAACAGTTAACGTTCCTCCAAGCTCCGTCCTCCTCTGCCCCGGCCCCCCACTCCTGTTGCCTAACCCGACTGCTCCAACCCGCCATCTCAAGGAAGGAGAGCAATGGGAACTCACTGCAAGTAGCTTAGTTCCTACATGGATGGGTTTTGCAAGGCAGCAGATTGGAACACATGGCAAAACTCACTGCATGAGACTCCCACCCACCACATTGTCCCCAAGTCTGCGCTGGCCAGGTGTGCCATTTTAAACAGGACAGGAAACAACAGTACTGCTCAGCCTACCCAAATCATGCTGAAACCTGTCAGTTAAAAACTTTCTGCGTTAAAAAAATCACATGGCGGAAGCACTCTCCAGCATGGCAGCCTTTCAGATACCCAAATCAGGTGGTATTCTCGCTCCAGTCACCTCTCTCATTCAGGTGGTTCACTCATTCAACACATAACACTTAATCGGATGAGAGCGATAGGGTATTTCTTACGTGGGACGCTTCTCCAGACCCCCCTCACTGTCCTTGCCACCTCCTCCACATGTACTCCAGTTCACAGGAGCCCGAAAGGACCAACAACCCCAGTGCTCAGAGTTGTCTAGAATACAGTCTCTCATTTCTCATCATCTGGACATTGTGATCCTATTAATGCAGCTTGATATTCTCACCTTACGCTAGACCTCCAAAAATCAGTCCTTTTCGTCACTTGCACAATTTTAATATTTTATGACAAATGCAGGACCTCATGCTGCTGAGTTGCAGCTTGCTAGTTTCAGCCCCATCGTTCCTGCCCCTGGTGGGCCCTGGGAATGGGATCCTCTTTGGGGCACCAGCTCTCCCCCCAGCTTGAGGCCATCTTGGCATATGATAACTCTGCCAGTCCACCCGTGGGCATACTCAGGACTCAAATACACTTACGATTTCTACCATCCACCCTGAGGTTCTCTCGCTCATCCAGAGGCCCATCAGAAAGGACCATTCCATTTCCTGAAATCGGAAAGTTCATTGCCTGCAATGTTTCTCTGATTGACCAGCCCTGCAAAACTCTCAGAGGTGTGTGCAAGGTTACTGCCACGTCCATCAAGGATACCATCCATCCTGCTCCCCCTCCACGTCCATCAATGGCACCACCCGGCTCCGTGTTACACAATGAGCACACTGTCGCCTTGGTCTGGTCTTCCTCCCTTCTCCTGTCACGCCCCGCAAACCGCTCACTGGACTTGGTAATTTCTCCTCTGGGAAATGTAATGCTGTCATTTACGTGGTCACCATCCCAGTGTGGGTCGCGCTTGTCCCTTCAGTCATCACAGGCATGTGTGTGAACATGTTTGATAGATTCCCAGACCTGGCTCCTGACCCACTGAGTCAGGTTTGGCCATTGGGGCAATGAACAAGCACCTCAGCCTGGGAGACAGGCCAGGGTTAAATAATGCCAGGTCTAACTGGCTCCCTGAGACCCTGCCCCCGGTGCCCAGCCCCCGGGGTCTCGCCCGCTCCCTCTGTGGTCATGTCATCTGTCTGCTTGGTCACCCCGTGCCTATATCTTCGTCTGAGCCAACAACTCCTGACTCTTCCTTTCTGATGCTCCATCAGCTAACCTTGCAGCCTCTCCTGTCTCCAAGCGGTCCCCACAGGCTACCTGAACCATGAGATGCACCGGCTTCCCCCCGAAGGGAGCACGATGCTACAGACATGGTGGTCCTGGACTGGGGTTCCCACCATGCTCCCCTCCATTTTCTCAATGCCCAGGATGGCCCGGCTCCCTTCACCTGTCCCATGGCTCTGCAGCCCGGAAACACGGGTCCGGTCTTCGGGCTGGCCTCCTCCCTGCGTGCCTCCCTGCCCCGCAGCGGAGGTCTCACACCTCTCCTCACCTGGCACTTGCCCGGAGTGCCCAGGAAGGTGTACCCCTTGCAGCTCCACCCAGCTCCGGCATGGCTCAGCCTGGGCTTCTCCGCAGGCCGGTCTCCCCCATGGGAGCCCGATCAGGTGCACACCAGCCTGCTGTCAGTGGGGGACCCGTGCCTTGTGGGCTCTGTGGCCCATCTCGACTCCGCTTGCAGGCTCTCTTATCTGTGTCCTCACCCAATGGACACCATGGCCGTCACGCTCACCACAGCCAGGGCGTTCCACAGGTCGTGGAGGCGTGTCCTCACGTCATCCTCACAAGCGTGTGCATGAACATGTGGTCTACCCATGCCCCAGATAAAGAAACTGAGGCACAAAGACGGTAAAGAACTTGCCTAAAGGTACAGAACCAATGCCTGGATTGTAAACTTGAAGTGTGTGTGTATGTGTATGCGTGTGTGTGTGTGTGCATGCACATATGTGTGTGTGCGCACGCGTGTGTGCGTGTGCGTGTGTGTGTGCGTGTACATGTGTATGTGTGTGCACATGCGTGTGTGTGCGTGTGTGCGTGCGTGTGTGTGCGTGCGCGTGTGTGTGCGTGTGTGTGCGTGTGTGTGCACGTGCGTGTGCGCGCGCGCGTGTGTGTGTGTGTCTGTTAGCTGCTTAAGCCAATTTCGCTCATTCAGTAGCCATGTGATCCAGTTCTCTTTTCGTATGTATCCACTTTTAAGGGAAGGAAAGTGGCCACAGACAAATGCAGGCTTTGCAGTGGGCCAACTGAGTTACTACCCCAATTCTTCTATTTCAGTGTGGATGACACGGGTGATTTGTGGACACTCCCAGAAGCTGTCCCTCTGTGTAAGTCTTAGCCCAGGGCCCAACACACCTCAGGTGCTCAACCAATGCTTGACCAATGCTCACTATAATTACTAGACCTGTTCACAAGGGCCATTCCGCAGCCCGCCCCCTCTGACAGGTCTCCTGGTGGCCTTAGAAACTTATAAGGGTCATCTGTAGGAAGACAGGTGGGCAGGTTACGGTCTGTCTTGGAGGCCTACACTGCATTACCTTGGCACATCAAAGTCAGGATGCATCGTCTAAGTCAGCACGAGGAAAATCCACCGGCTGGGTAGATGGAAGCCCTTGGAACCTGGCACCCTGCACCAGCCCCTCCCGGACGCGGCCTTTCTCCTAAGGACTGCCCAGGCCGTGCTGACCGCCCTATGGAGAAAGAGCAGCCCTCATGCTGCAGGCCAAGGCATTCATTTGTGGCTTTTATTTATAGTCCTGTATATATTTGTGCACAAATAGACATGCCAGCCAGGAAGCTTGGGCCCAGGTACGTACACACACACACACACACACACACACACACACCCCAGAACAAGCAAAACTGATCTGTAAGTACGCGCAGCCCGGTTAAAGATAAGCCTATTTACTGTTTCTAGGCGTCAATTCCAGGAACAACCTCAAACACAAACATCTAGTCAGCTCCATCAGCTTTCCAAGTTTCGCAAATGAGTCTGCATAGCACGGACGCTAGCAGGCTTTCTCCCTCGGCTCTCCATTAACCGGAGAATTTGGAAAATGGAAGGGAAGCCCAAGAGAATAACTCCGGCCTCCAAAACCGAGCTGCAAAGCAGCCTGCCTCTGCTGGTGCAACCGAGCGCCCCTAGCCTCCACTCGCTCTGCTACTGACGAACCGGATCCTTCTACTCAATCCACTAAGACCCCGTAGCCACTCGGTAGGGCCCGAAGCGAGCTCGCTTAGTCTAACGGGGCCGGGAGAGGGCACAGAGAAAATACTCCCCAACAGTGTGATTCATCGGTCCTGCTGCCCAGAGATGGCCCAGGTTAGCTCCTTCTTTGCCCTTTAAGAATGTACCCTCCCCACTAGCCGAAATTCCACAGGAATAATAAAACCCCACAGCTGATAATGATACTTCCAGTAACTGTCTCCCCACACACTTGTTTCTTTTTCCATCTTGATTGTCTTCCAGGACACCGGCTGCCTGGCCACCCTGTCTCTCTCACTCCCACCGGTCTCCTCCACACAGGCACTGTGTGAAAAACACCCCGGCTGGAGATAGCGGGCGGCGCACACAGTGTGAGAACAGAACTCGCAATCACGTTGCGGCCCAGATGGTGGGAAACTTTCTGTTGTGCACAAGAAGCCAACTGGAAGGAAAATGCAGTCTGTTCTCTGGCTACAAGGTTCTGTGCCGGGGCCCGCACGCAAGTTACCAGGCTGGGGTGGGGGGAGGGGCAGGAAGGAAGCACCCTCTGTCACTTCTCGTGCACGGAGTGCCCCGGTTTGGGACGAGGGGACCTGGGAAACTCGCACGTATGCTCTGCAGTGTGTCAATCAGGGTGGGACGGGCTATAAAGTTCCCAGGAATTTCAAGCATCAATCAAGGTGACTTCCAAGCAATTCCCCTACCACAGCTCTAGACCTCCGAGGAACATCAGCTCGTTGCTGTGTCTCTTATCTCCAAGAGGGTTTCGGTGTCAAACTTGAGCCGTGTTTAACACAAGAGAAAGTCTTCGGCATCTCGGTGCCATATCCCCCCTCAGCCTCCCCCGCATCCATCCACTCTGCCCTTCCCCCCAGCCTCTGCACCCTGCCAATAAGCCACCCCCCACAAACACTGAGGTATGTAGCCCAGTAACCGCCTGAGGGGGGTGAGCCTAAACTCAGTGTATCTAAGAACGCGGGAGGCGTGAAAGGCGATTCACAAACACATTCCCTTCTACCATCCACACGCACTGGTTCTCCATGATTCCGTCTCCAAGTCTCAGCCACCAACTCAACCCACAGTGAACTACAATCATTCCTCAAAGGAAATATGTCACACCAGTACCAGGCAGCACAGTACAGGGGCACGTTCCAAATGACACCCAGCGTTCCCCACGGACACAAGAATGTCCGCTCTCCCTTTGACACTGTCATCATAAAGCTCCTCGTCTCATCTTGAAGACATACACTGAGGGCACAGACGACGGGACGAAAGCTGACACGGGGTGGAGGGAAATGATGTTGTCTTATCATCAGAGAGGTAACGAGAGCTGGGTGTCCAAGCACTGCATCCTGGCATCGAGCTACGCATTTTACGGAAGTGTCTCAGGTTCTCTTGCCCAAAACCTGTGCCCACAGTGTACACCCTGCCTCCAGTATTACCACCCCTTACACACACCCTTTGACGCCTCTGAGCTCCTGTACCTGCTGGTCCCTCTGCCTGAGACTCCCTTCCTCTCTCACCTCCTCCCTGAACTCTCTAAGCAACTCTAATCCTTCCAGGGACACTGAAGATCCCTCATGAAGTCTTCCTGTAACCACAGTGTCACACACCCCTCAGTGAACCCCTACAAGTCCAGACGTCTCTTCAGCCACTGCTCACAAGCCTCCAAAACTGCCTGTTTGCCAAGTCTGTGCACCCACTCTCTGAGAACTGCCCCCCAAGGGCACGTATCCACGTGAACCTTTACAGCCCCCATGCACAGCACCGTGCCAGGCCAGCAGGACATGCTTCACGCGTGTCGCTGAACAAATGAACACGTGAATACATTTCTGCCACAAAGATCTCCAGATAAGAGCTTTTATTTTTTAAAAACAAAACACATCTCAAACCTCATTCCAGGTAACGGCATTTACAAGAGTAAGACTCGCCCCTCAACCCCAGGGCCGTCTGGGGGACAGTGTTCAGCCTTCACCTTACAGAAGCGAATTTCTCTCCACTGGTCCTTTCGCCCAAGAAATCAGTGCTTAGCTTTTTGCTCTTTCCGGCTTACAATTTTCAGAGTGAGTCCCGAAGGATGTCAGGGAGCGGTGGGAGGTGCAGCCTCACAGTACTCCCCTACGGCCCTAAACTAGGCTGACCAGACGCCCCATCTTAAACGGGGCAGAACACCACAGGCCTGTCCTGTTTCAAATGGTCCATCTGGTCAGCCTAGTCTCACTGAGCTAAATTCAAGGTGTCAGTAGGCTGACCCGATGGACCATTTGAAACAGGACAGAACCATTGTTTTCTGCCCCGTTTAAGATGGGGCATCTGGTCAGCCTATCCTAAACCCGAGTGGGGTCCTCCTGGCTTTTCATCCATCCACCCAGGAGGACAGCCCACTGCCAGCATGAGGCCACCTGGGTCGGAGTCAGCAGGCTGGGGCCAGGGCTGCCCACATGAAACCCCGCACAGCAAACCCTCCACGTCCACCAGGACCAGAGGCGAACAGACTCAGGGGCGTGCACACAGCTGTCACCACGCGGTCAGTGAGTTGTGTCAGACGACACTCTGCGTGGAGATCCGACTGTGGGGGGCGGGGGGGTTCAGATGCCCTGGAGGGGCTGCCCACAGCCGCAGCTGGTTCTCTAGCAGCACAGATCATACCCCCAGAGACGATCACAGGCCTCTGCGTCCACCGCCCCTCACCCCCCATCGATCGATCGCTCAGTCATCCCCAGGCGGCCTCAGGGAGCAGGGCAGTGTCGGCCCGACTGGGCTTCCTCAGCAGGAGCACAAGAATCAGTCATTTTGTTTCCTTGAGACTTGCCTGTGTGTCCGTCGTCCCCCCAACCCCAGGCCAACCTCTCTCGAGTGGCACCCCTTGGGGGTGGGCTGTGATCCGCCTCTGGATCTCAGTATCACCTGGAGCTGAGCAGGGAGGACACGCACTCCCCGAAGAGGCAGGCAGGTGCGGGTCAGGCTCCCGGCTCTGCCCCCACAGAGCTGTGTGACCTAAGGCAGGTTGTTTAACTTCTCTGAGTGTTTCTTCTTTCATAAAACGTAAGTAAGACCTACTGTCCAGAATCACAGAAGGGATCGGGGTAACCCATTCCACATACCTGTCGATGAAAGGCCCCTCCTTACAGAGTACAAAGTGTCACCCAGCCAAGTCAGGTCCCCACATTTGCAGGGTGCCCACCAGGCAGCAATCCCTCATCACCAGATCATTACCCTTCCCAAGGGGGACAAGAGCACTCACACTCCCTTGCTGATGGATTCTACTTCAGCTGACGCTCTCTGGCACCCAAGTGTCTCTCACCTCAGGTGTGGCCCTGTTAAGCCCTTCCCCCTGAGTGTCCAAAGGCAAGGACTTTTTCTTCTTTAAAGGACTCTGAGGACCCACAGCAGCTTGGGGACTGAAGGCACTTGGGCAGGGGAGCCCCAGCAGTCCTCCCAGACCTTTCCTCCTGCCCTGGCTTTGTCTTCCTTTCTGCTCCCCACCCTCCCTACCCCCACCTTCCTGGGGAAGTGCTTTGTGTCACGGCGTCGCTCCGTCTGATGCCCTGGGTCCCACCTTCTGGCTCCTGTGTTCCTGCCACCTCCAGGGGTGGGGTTCTCCAGATACGCACACGTGCACACACATGTGCACACACATGACACACGCGGGCTTGGAAGCCGTGTTCCTCGTTAGGGGAAACGAGTGTGGCGGGGACATTTTCTTCGTGTCTGACCACCACACTTGTGCACCTTCATTGTGGAATAGTCTACTCCTTTATTCCAAACCCCGGGGCTGTTTATTGCACCGTTTCTATAATGAAAAGTGGGTTCTCTGGCTTCTAGAGGGAGAAGTCCATGAAGCTCCAGACCGGCGGTCCTGGGGAAGGGGTGGGGTCTGACCGGTGCCCCCCATATAGGAGCACATGGGGTGGCAAGTGAAACGGGAAAGGATGGTGTTCGGGGGGTGGGGGTGACGCCATTCAGCAAACAGGTCACAGCTGAGCTCCAGGGCTCCAATGCTTCACATTTATGTGACCTTGAGCACAGGACCCATTACAGGGGTCCTAACAACACCTGTGCTGGGGTCTTGTGAGGACTGGGTGGAATGATCTAGACAAAGCCCCCAGCACAGTATTTGGCTCATGGTTTAATAACTACCAGCTTTCAAGAAATTCCCATCTGTGACTTCAACGTTTCCCCGTGGCTTGGTATCATGTTTGCTCCACTTTATGGATGAGAAAAACGTGCAGCTGAAGGCGTTGTGTGAATTCCCCCAGGTCAGAAAGCTGGAGACAGGCAAAGCCAGGGTTGGAGCCCTGGCCAGGGTGGCTGCAGGCCTGGGGACCTGAAGGGCACCATCCCTGGGACATCAGGGCTCTGGCGACCACAGTGCTCTGCTTCCTTTGTCCCTGTCCCCTGCGGCTCCTTTCCAAAGTCCTGAGGAACCACAGGACCTCTTGTGCCTCGGGAGGCAGCCAGACAGAGTGTCAGGCGACTAGAAGCAACAGGAAAAAAGAAAAGAAAAGAAAAATAAAAGACTGTTGTCTTTGTCCTGGAGATAGGTGCCCCTTGGTGGCCCAAGAGGAGGGAGTGTTCCACTGCCTGCCCAGCTTCATTCCTGCCCCTGCCCTTGGGGGAGCACAAGCTTGCAGGGTCCTGCATTTGGATGAGGCCCCCTCCCTGGGAGAAGCAGCCTGCAACCCCCTCCACGGGCCTCCCGCATTTGTCCCGGGGTCCTCCTGAGGGCCAGGGGCCTGGTGCTATGGCCCCAAGCCTGGCCTCTTGGCCCCCTGTCCCCAGGTGCCTGCAGGTCCTCCGGGGGAGGCCTGCTCACACCGCTCAGAGCAGCTGCCTTTGCAAAGCGAAACCGCGCTGCCCAAGGAGCCCCATGCACCCAGTTCTGCCCTCCCTGTGGCTTCAAGCCAGTCACCCTGGTCCCAACGGCGGCAGCACCGCAGCTCCAGTGAGACCCTTTCACGCAGAAGCTGAGAGCCGTCGGCACGTAAAACCTCCAGAGTGGACCTACGTGAATCCGACGATCAGAAGCCGGCTTGCCAGGACCCAGCGCAGCCGGTGCCCGGCACTGAGGGCCAGGCGGCCGGACCAGCGAGTGCCCGGACCCCACGAGGGGGCCGAGCGGGGACCCATCGGCTCTGCGGCCATAAACCTAAAAGCCACTTCAGGGTGAACCACCATGAATGCTCTTTACCTCCTCCTTCGTGTTTCTGGGTTGCTTCCCAAAACGGCACTGGTGCGCAATGAGGAAGGTCTGGAGTCCAAGGAAAAGTTCGTTTGGGAAAAGCCTCCGTTAGTGTCTCCTTGCTTCTGCGTTCCACGCTAAGCCAGCTTGCTTGAACTTTGTGTTCGAGCACCTTTGTCTCCCCAGCACGAGCCCAGAGAGGGGTGTTTTGGGAGTCAAGTGAAAGCCACCACCACGGGGAAGCGTGAGGGGAAGCGGCCCAGCCATTTCCTCCCCCAAATCAGACTGGAGATGAAACTCCACGGTAGGCCCAGGGCTTGGGGTGACTGACCAGTAAGACTGCAGAGACGTGGTGCAGGCAAATGAGCAAATCAAAACAAAACAGAGAGAAAGAAACGTGCTTTAAGAAGAATGAAGTCAATGGCGAGGATCCACTAACTGCCAGGCCAAAGCGGGGGTGGGGGTGGGGGAACGCCCAAGACCCAAGCCTCTTCCATCTGGGGTCTTAAAGGGGGAGGCGCTGGCCTCTGAGCAGCGGCTTTGTGCTCCAGGAAAACTGGCCCGGGGCTGCGCCCCACAAGCCAGGCAGAGCCAGGCGCCCGGAGTCACCAACCGGCAGGACCCGCCGGCGGTTGCAAGTAAAGGCACGATCCGCGCCCGGTGGAGCCACAGCGCCATCAAGTGGCCACTCGGAGAACGGCCGCACAGGACGCAGGGAAGAGGTCTGGGCTGGAAGACGCCACGGACCACAGGGACGATCTGGAGCAGAGCCTGGCCAGCCAAGCTGTCAGTGTAGGCCCCCGGGGCAGGAGCCTGCAGACAGACACCAGCTACTCCGGCCCGCTACACAACCCAGGGCTGGCCTGGAACCGGTTGCCCTAGCTGTTCAGGGGCTGCTTTTGCTATCGGGACCCACCCTCCTACAGCAACTTGCTCTAAGTTAAAGAGGTTTGCTTCCCAACAAGAGTGGGGCCAAAGCAAAGGGAGATCTGATAGGCAACAGGACTGCTGGTCACACTCTCTGAGATTGCACAGAGCCCCCACACACGGCCAGGCGGCCCTAGGCCCATGAGACAGACTGCTGGCTGGGTACTTGGGCTTGGGCCACCACCCACAGTCCTGCAAGGTCCACACACCTAGGACACACCTCTCCTGGAACACCACCCATAGTTCCATGTGCTCCCTGGGACAGACTCTGGTCCTCAGAAACAAATGACGGGGTAACTCGAGAGAAGAACACGTGATCTCCATCCACAGAGCCCCGGAAGAAACCAACCTAGGAAGAAAAACTCCTTAGAACACCAACCAGGAACGACACGTTAATGAGAATACTACATACCAGGAGGTCACAGCAGCGGCGTCGAGCACTTACTATGTGTTAGCTCCTTTGTGCACCCCATCTTACGCAACCCAACCACCACCTTAGGAAAGGGGCGCTTGTATGACTTTTGTTTTATAGGAAGAGGAAGTGCCAAGAGGGTAAAGCACCTGCCCCCAGTCCGTGCTGGCCAGTGGCAATGCCAGGCCTGCGTCTTGGAGCATGAAGCCCCCCCTTTGCTTTCTGCCCTCCATCCCCACTCTGCCAGGGGTAGAGCTAGGCCCCATGGGAGCTAAAGCTCATACATTTCCCTGGAGGGAGGGGCAGCTTCTTTAAGAAAATAATGAAGTGATAAATACACCTTTAGGTAAAGGGCTTAGAGGCCCCAGGTTTGGGGGTGGGTGGGGGGAAGGGTTGATGCTTCATTATCTCCAGGGTAGAACCACCTGTGCTCTCCCACATCCTCTTGTGCTGCCTTTCCTCCACAGTCCCCACTCCCAGCCCCTGCTCCAGCCTCTGCGATTGACAGCCACCCCCCACTTGTCCCTGAAACTGCTTTGGCTCAAGGTCACCCAGTGCCACTCAATGCCACCCAGTGCCAAGTATGAGCACTCTGCAGTCCTTCCTTCCTGGAGGAATATGCACCCCTGATACTTCCCCTCCTGGAAACTCTCTTCTCTCCTAGCGCCCCGGACACCACCCTCTCCTGGGTTTCCTCTCACTGCCTGGCCTCGCTTGCTCTGTGTTCCTCACCGGTGGGACTTCTGTCGCCTGCTCCTTAAATGTTCAGGTGAGCGTGACTGAAGAAAGAGGGTAATAATCTCAGAGACAGTCAGACCTGAGGTTTCACCCCTGACCCCTGGTTAAGAACTGTGTGACTGTCAACAAACTAGTCACCCTCTCTTCTGTATAATTAGAATTATACACCTTCAGTTATTTGAAAGATTAAATGGGATAATATAGGTAGTGTGCTTAGTAGGATGTTTGACACATAGTAGGACTCCATGATCGCTGAGCACCATTGTCCGCCCTGAGCTCCAGACCATCTCTCTGTCCTGGGCACTATATTACTATTTCCAGAGCCTGCAGAATAGGCCCCTCCCAGGAAGTCATCTTGTCTCAGGGTGCTCTTCCCACCACCCTGAAGCCTGCCACCCCCTTGACCCCCCATTTTTCTGCCAATTTCAGAACAGCACCACTGACTACTCAGCATGGAGAGAAGAAGTCAGGACCTATCCTGACCTTCCCGCTGCGGTGCACCAAGAGTCTCCCTGGGTCCACACCAAAGATCCCCCTGCCTCAGCCCACGCCTTCCTCTCCCGCTGTGCCCAGGCCCTCCTGACCTTGCCCTTGGACCTCGGGCCTGCCTCCTGAATGACAGGCTCCCTGCTGCCACCTAGCATCCTCCTTGCTGGAAGGGTGGGCTTCCTCAAGCACACAGATCGTGCTGCTGCTTTCCTTAAAACCCTGCGATGTCTGTCCTTTTCCATCGGTATGAAGTTCAACCCCACCACAAAGTTCGGGATTATCAGACTCATGTCACCCATGCGCCTCCCGCTGAATCCTCCCGAAGGATTCGCTCCAACATCCCAAACTAGCTGCATTCACCAAACATGGCAGCAGGCACCACCCCCGGCCTGTGCACACACCACTCCACCAGCTGGAATTCTCACCTCTTTCTCTGCCAACCACCCTCAGAGCCCAGTTCAAATGTCACCTCCTCTTGGGAGCCCTCCCGGATGCCCCCTTGCACGTCAGGCCCAATTCCCTGTGCACAGCCCCATCATAGCCCTACTCCAAGCCCAGACATTAGCATGTATTTCCTATTTCCCAGGCTATGGCGTAAGTTCTTTGGGAGCATCAACATCTAGAAAGGAAAGAGAATGCAGAGGTGAAGAGGATGGGTTCTGGAACCAGACACCCTGGGGACAAATCCCAGCTCTATCTATCCGTTCACCCATAGCTGGGTGAAAGTCCGTCACCTCTGGGTGCCTCCACCTTCTCCTATGAATCATGGGATAAGGATGGGACCTTCCTCAGCTGGGGTGGAGGCGGGAGTAAAATGGCTCAGAACAGCACCTGACATAAGCCAGAGCTGACCGAGAGAAGTGTGACGCCAGCCCCCAGAGTGGTTTTAAGTGCTCTCGTAGCCACATGAAAGAGCTAAAAAGAAACAGCTGAAATTTATTTTAATAATGTTTATTTAACCCCATACACCCCAGATCACGCCGTTGCAACATGAGATCAATACTGTAAGAATGAATCGTGAGCTGTTTTCTATTGCCCTTTCCAGGCCGCGTCCCCGCCATCCAGCGTGCGGTTCCTGCACTGACAGCACCCTCCGAGTCACATGCGACGCGTGGGCACTGCTCTCTGGCCCGTGGGGCTCCCGGCTGCGGGGCTGGGCAGCAGGCTGCGTGCGACACCCCCGGGGAAAGGACGCCTGGGGGCTCTGCCTGGTCTCCTCCACCCGTCACCCCATGTGCCTCCTGCCTTTGCCGAGTCTGCTGTGCATCCTTCCACTGGAATCGACCATGGCCGTGAGCGTGACTACACTCAGCACAGCCAGCCCCACATCTGTAGAGAACACGGCGAACACAGATTTCTGCACGTCGGGCTTGCTGTGCAGCGGTGCAGAGCGCAGGCACCGCCCGGTGGGTCCCCACGGCTTTACGCAAGGCCGAGACCCCCAAGTGGCTGACCTGCTCTCTTCATCTCCTTGGCCAGCGGCCACAATGTGACCTGCCTGACAGAGAGGCCTGAGGGACCGGAACCGGGGCCTGCAAGGACCCCCATCTGGCTGACAACCATTGGAAGAGCTTGGAAGTGGACCCTACCCTTCTCGAACCTTCAGGTGACCACAGCCCCCGCCACCCCACGTGACTGCTAAGCCACACCCACATCCCTGCAGCACAGAAACAGGAGATACTAAACGTTGCGGTTTTCAGCCTTAAGGACGTTTTAAGGACTAGAACAGTGCCTGGCACATGTCAGGCCCTCGAATAGCTGCTGAATGGGTCAACGAAAAGAAAGGAAATTCAACTCTAAGGTGGTGACCGACTACTCCAAATCTCCCTTAGATTAAGGCAGGGTATCAATTAGTAACTGTACAATTGTACTGACCTCTCTGCCGGATCTACACACGCCCCCCCCCCCAACTTGGGGCCAGCCTGCCTTCCCACACCGCTGCACTGCCCAGCAGCCTCTGAACGTCTCCCCCTCACCCCCAACCTACCCTCACAGGCAGGGTGCAGGCATGTCTCCCCAAAGCCCCCCATCCAGAACTTCCTCGGCACCTCCAAAACCAGCCACATCAAGGCCCCAACTGTAACTCAGCCTGGAAGCACTCCCCCCCATGCCGCCCTCTCCACCCCGGGGGGTCCATAAAGCTAAGCAGGGACCCCCTGGGCTGCCAGGAAGCCCTCCCCTTGGCCAGTATTCTCCCTCCTGCCCTCTGCAGTCCAGCCTCCTCGCTGAGAGTGTCCTCGGTTACTCTGTCTTCATGGGCGCACCACCCAGGACAGCCTCCGAGTCGCTCTCCACCTCCTTGTTAAATTAAAGCCCCCCACCCGCCCCACTGCAATAAGGAGAATAAATATAATGTCTGGAGGCAACTCCATGTCATCTGCCCAGCAGGCCATCTGACCTTTCCCAGCGTCTGCCAAGCCCCAGAAGGGCTCTCTCCCTTGACCCTGCTGGTCATGTCACCCCCAGACCTCCAGCTGTCACCCCAAGACAGCTGTTCTTGTGGGATGCTGTGTTAACCATCCTTAATGTCCACTTCATAACCCCCTGCATGTACCCCAACAGCTGTGCCTCGACTTCCCCTCCCGACAACCACAGAAGGACTCCACTTGCGTCCCCTCTCCCTCCTCCTCCTCTCCATCCTCCCCACTGAGCGAGGTGAAGCCTGTCTCTCTGGGGAGTTCCTGGTGAGGGTGTCGATAAACCTCCTACCATACCGCAGTGCACCCCGTGAACCCCTGGGCGAACGCCTCACCGTCTGGGTCCTAAAGCCCTGCTTCTCCCAGGCTTCCCCTCACCTCCTCAGACCATCCCTAGCAGCATCTCCTTGTATTCTCACATGCACACACACACATGTGTGCACGTGCACACATGCAAACATGCATGTACACACATGTACGCACATGCACATGCACACTCGTTGGCCCCAGGCTGCTTTCTGTCCCACAACTTTGACCCAATCATGAAGGACTCTAGCATCATGACATTTGTATTTCATAGAAGTGAAACCGTAGCCACAGGAGCACACCTAAGGGCCAATGGGGATGTACCTCTACATAACGGGTTCATGGGGTATGTCATAGGAGGTGCCTCCCAAAAAACTCAGCAAAACAAGAAAACCTGTTTCTTGTGAAGAGTCAGACTGACTGAATCAGGGGAGAGAAGACTGTCCCATGGGCGAGCAGGACAGTGATGCCTCCTGGGTCACACAAGGCATCTCAGGCATGACAACTCACACGTGTGCAGGCACACACTCACACACTCACACTCACTAGTCTGCAGCTCACTAAGTGGCAGCAGGAAGGCGGTGACTGGTCCGATGGCTCCTTCGGTGTGGGGATCCTGGGGATGCAGGCTGGAGCTAAGCCCCACTGCTCCTCTCAGATGAGCAAGCTTGAGTCCTCAGACCCTGCCAGGGTAGCACGTGGCCTGCCACCAGCAGGACCCCCACCCACAAAACCTAGTTCTCACTGAAACAACAGGCCCTGCAGAGTCCAGACCCAAGGGAAAAGCCCTCATTAGTGTGGCTTTTATAAATCTAGAACTAAAAGAGATGATAAAGGACTATCCACTCACACCCCGACCAGAACTAAGGACCATCCCTCCGAGCTTAAGAGGAATTACGCCATGACCAAGACAAGCAAGAGTGTCTCAGAATACGTATCCCTGAGCCCACAGTGATACAAGTAAATGACGGGATACATGCACTAATGGGGGAGAAGGGACAAAAGCTCCTCACAGAGACACTCCGAATAACAGGGAGGTGTCCCCCCTTCCAGGCAATGGGCTGCTTCCCTTTCGGTCAGGTGTGGGCTGGGATCGGTGACTCTCTTCTAATGAACAGGGTTCAGAAAGGGAAAAATAGTAAGCTTACAGTGGAGAAACCTGGCACACACCCTATTACCCGTGCGGTCAAGGTCACCGTCACCGGGGACAAGTCATGTTCTTATCACGTGCCCCGGATATGCTGCAATGAGACCACCTCTGGGGCTCTTCCCCAAACCCCACTCTTCTTAGAAGAAAACATCAGACCAGCCAAAGGTGGAGGACACTCTTCGAAACACAGGACCAGTACTCTCCAAATGGTCAAGGTCATTCGAAATAAGGAAACACCGCAAGACTGTGGCACAGACCCGAGCAGACTAAATGCAGTGTGGGATCCTGGGTTCGATCCTCGGACAGGACGAGGTTCTTAGTGAAACGAGTGAAACAAATAAACTCTGCAGTTGAGTTCCTAGCGTTGTACCAATGCTAATTTCTCAGTTTTAACAGCGACCAGGGTTGTGGACGGTGTTCACAGCAGGAGAAACTAGGTATGCAGGCGCTCGCTGGACTAACTTTGCAACTTTCAGGTAAATCTAGAACTTTCCCAGAATAAACAGTTTATTAAAAAAAAAAAGTCAGTAGACAGAGCAGGTGCACAACTGGCCCAAACTGTCCTCCACCCCCAGGAATTATAGGACTGGATGATGTCAGAAAGCTGTCTGCTTTCTATGGCTCACCATGAAATGCGACCGGACAGCAGCTGTGTGCCAGGGGCTTTGTTATCTCTAACTCCCCACCCCCGTCATCTTTAACTGGAAAACGGACAAGGGGGGAGTTAAGTAACCTCGACAAGCGTGCATCTGAACCAGGACTGGCCCCAAGCACGCGTTCTCTTCCAAGAGCCCCAGTGCCCTCTCCGAGACCGGGACCACGGAGGACCACCACCTTTTCCTACATGTAAGAGCCTTCCGTGCCCTGTAAGAGGCAGCCCTCCCGGGAGGGGTCAGTCCTTTGCCGGAAGCATGAGAGGTCCCTTTGAGAGCTGACACAGAGAGACACCACTAGGTGGCGACAGACCCCACCAATGTCAAGGAGAGGTGCCCCGGCAGCCCCGGAAAAGCTGGGGAAGAACCTAGAGTTTCCTCTGAGAATATGATGCCTCCGTCACATGACATTCTTGGTGTCCCAGGGTCCCCTGGCGGCTCTACCAGTGACAGCACATGGACAATGTGATCTACCAAAAAGTGACAGAATTGATCTGGGATGCCCTGGACTACTCCAGATCACATCCATGTCTCATACAGCAGTTACACAGGGATTAGAGCCAACTGTTACCCTAGCTTTGTCCCTGGCTTCGCCTTATTTTTTCTACCTTTATTTTTCCTACCTTTATTTCCTTCACTTGTAAAAATAAAATTTAAAATAAACTGCTTTAAGTCCTCTTAGTGGCAAGGCCAGGTATGAGTATGCTTAACGGTTTGCAAAGATGTGACTTTTTAAAAGTAATATCGGACCAGGGGTAGGACAAGGCAGCTTCCATCTGAAGTTGGTGAATTTGTAGAAGTGTCTGCAACGTCCGACGTAAACACTAGAGGGCGCCAAAGCCCAGCGTCTAACTGGCCTGACCTGGGCAGGCTCGGCCGCTGAACCACCACAGAAAGTCCCCCTCCAGACCCCACAACCATTCGAGCTGCAAGATACTTTAAAATGCAGGCCCTCTTCAGCCTCGAACTCCCCCTGCCCGTGTTCATCTACAGGGATGGTCAGGGACACATGGAACTGCACACCCAGGCCACTCAGCCTGCATTTGTATTAATAAGCTCCCATGCATGCCACCAACTGCAAGAATGCAAAAGGTGCCACTGCCCATCTGAAGAGTACGTGACTATATAGAGCATCCCCCCTGCACAGACGCGCATGCCCACACCGCCACACGACTGTCGCCAGCTCCCTGTAAGGCTGGTTCAATCGCCCCATCTCTCAGATGAGGAAAGTGAGTCCCACAAGGCGACGTGACTTCTACAGCAGAGGTCCAGGCCAGCAGGGTGGCCCAACTCAGTCCACCTGGCTTTTGTCTCAGTGCAGAGCCTCCCAAAAGGCAAACATGAGCCCGCTCTCTGCAGCCCTACCCTCAGTGACCCCGGAGCTGGGATGAACCTGGGGCGAGTGCTGCTGACAGAACTCAGGGTGGGTCCCCCTGGAGCCCTGGCCCAGCACCAGCTACAGAGGAGAGAAGCCACAGTTTGCCTTTACCTGCCCTGGGCCTCCTTAGAGATGCCTGCAGCTTGTGCTGCCCAGAATTGCAGCTACCTCTGCTGCTCTGTCGCTCTATAAAAGCTAAGGTGCAGAAGGGAGTGCACCTTCACCCGTGGGGACACACGTGTATGTCCCCTACCCCTCATGGACACCGTGGGCCATGGGAAACCTGCCTAGCCCTCCCAGCACCTCCCAGTGCACCTGCCCCAGGGCCAAGGTGGGGGTCATGCCTTCCCAGGAAGAGAGGAGCCTCCCTGCCACCCAGCCTGACTCCCCAGGCACAGCTGACATCCAACAGGCTGGGACTGCCCCGCAGAAAAGGCACAACAGCGAGCAGCCACCAATATTTCACACGTACTTCACACAAGGATCAAAAACTTGGATTAAGTAGTCTGGCTCTAATTTTCTGGAGCTGTTCTTTCTTCTTTCCTCTGCTAATGAGTATTTTATGTCAAAAAATGACCCCCCGAATGGTTTCCTTGCAGAGAATGGCAATATCGAGCCTTCTGACATCCACAAGAAAAATCTCATGAAACGCACTTACGTCCCAAATGACGCATCCCCACCCCGCCCATGAATGTCACCATCATTCCGGCCCAAAGTGACGGTGATTTCTAGCCTGGACATTGTCGGTGGCCCTCATCACCCACTGCCTTGAAATCCCTGGCCACATACACAGGCTGAGCTGGTCGGTACAGAGCCCCACTCCTGGGGGGCCATATCCCCTCTTTACTGGGGTCCCCGCAGACGATGCATGTACCTGATGCGGGGAGAAGGGGAGCTAGGAATGAGCTCTGCTTTGGGTACAGACTGTGTTCTCCCCACCCCACCCCCCACAAAAAAAATCCATCTAAGTCCTAAAATATGGCCTGTGTTTGCAACAGTGTGTGAGAGAGGGTTCTTCATCTGGCTAACCCCCTTCATGAATGGTGGGGTGTCCCCAGTCTAGCTGTTGCGGGGAGCAGAGGCAATTCTTCGGGGCCTTTCATCTCAGAGTATGAGGCTTGGCCACGGTAACTCGGGCGTGGGGGCACAGTGCCAGGGCCCACGGCATTTT
>PVJL010005146.1:37749-114020 GCA_004026885.1 Lyroderma lyra
CTCTCTCTCTCTCTCTCTCTCTCTCTCGCTCTCTCTCGCTCTCTCTCTTTTAAGAAGGAAGGGAGTCCAGGAAGGCACAGGCACCTGGGACTCATGCAAGTCTGAAGGTGGCCCCGAGCAGCCTGGGCGGGAGGGGCCCGGCCCCGGGCGGAGCTGTGAATGGACCACAGGGAGCCCCGCTGTGGGCCCAGAACCCTCCCCCTCGGCCGGAGGGCAGGGCCCCCTCACCCCCCACATGGGGTCCACAGGCTCCACGACGCTCCTGCGGCCTCCTGCTGCCAAGAGACTACAACTTATGTCCATTTTCCAAAGGGTCTCTTCCAAGTCCACAGCTGGGGGACGTGTGGGGTGTGAGAGGTCACTGGAGGGCTGGCGGGAGCAGAAACCAAGTCGATGGCACGCTTGAGCCTTGTCCTGAGACAACGTCACCCCAGGCCCTGGCGAGCCGGCTGCCCCCGTCTCCGGACGGCTGCCCGCTCTGGCTACCCGGCGCCAGCAGAATCGCACGTGGCCCTTCCGTTTCTCGCCTCTTACCCAGCGGGATGTTCCGGGGCTCCCCCTGCTGTCGCCATTCTTCTCGTGGCCGGTAACATGCCACCGGGTGCCACCTTGTGTTGCTTTCCTCCCCGTGGTAAGCAGGACAGCACTCGTGAGGGATCCGTCAGAGCAGGCAACAGCAGTCTCAAACCGGAGCGCACGACAGCAGACGTCACCGAGCGTACGTGCTCTCTGGCTTCTGTCCTAATAACCCTCCCCTGTCCCACGGCAGGGCCCCAGGGACTCGGGGGCCGGTTCAGCACATTTAGGTTTGGGGATTTGAAACAAGGTGGGCCTCCCCGGTCTTGGCCGTGAACCCACCCCACCTGACCCACCCAACGCGGGCTGCTGGGCTCCCTGCCACCCTCACCCCTCAGGAGGGGGTGCACTCGCCCCGTGTCCTGGGAGAAACAAACTCGGGCAGGGAGAGGCAGGAGGGAGAAGGGAAGGGAGGGCTAAGAGACGGGAGCACGCCCTTCCCGCAGCGAGAGCTTTCCTTTGTGGTGAAGGAGGCTGACGAGGGGCGGGGGGCGGCCCGGAGGGAGAAGAGCCAGCTGAGACCTCCCGGCTCACCGTGCAGGCCACGTCCCAGTGACCACGGGCTGCCACTGCTGCCCCAGCCGCAAACACCTGGGCGAGAGGGCCAGGAGGCGGGGGCACGTCTGTTCTCCTCTCCCACAACCACACCGGAGCCTCCCGGAACTGGATAAGGTGATGAGTCAGTTCTATTATTTAAAAACGGGGGTGGAGGGTGGTTTGGTACAACGATGTTTATGGCAGCCTTGTGGCGAAAAATGGAAACCCAGAGGCCCAGCACTGCGGACTTGCTAAGAAAACCAGGAAGGGTCATTATCGAGGTCCACTGCTACATCGGAAAGTCACTCGAGATCCAAGTGGAAGAGCAGAACAGGGTCCACACTGGGGACTGAAGCTCCAAGGAAGCATCAGACACAGTTCACCTTCAGGCCACAGTCAAGTATCCAAACCATCTTGACGCTGTTAGGCCGCAGGCCACCCAGAGCATGAACGCACACAGCGTCCTCCCCTTGCAGCCTGGTGGCCTCCCTGATGGTTCCCATCGCCTCCCCTCCTCTTAGGAAAGTTAATTCCTTAGCAGAGGGCTCCCAGAATAAAGGCTCAGACACCCCCATCACACATGTGTTTGTGAGCATTTGGGTATGCACATGCACACACGCACGCACAGGCATGCACACGCACGCACACACACACACACATGCACAGGCATGCACACATACACACACACAGAGGCATGCACACACGCACACACACACATGCAAAGGCATGTGCACACACATGCACACACACACTCACAGGCATGCACACACACATGCAAAGGCATGCACGCACACGTGCACACATGCACGCACGTGCACACACACACACATTCTGCAGGGCCACTTAGTGACTCTCAAGGGATGGCAATTGGTGGCACTTGAGGCCAGGCCACCAGCCTGAGGAGCACAGAGCAGCATTCTCCTTCAAGGGGTGTTTGCTGAGCGCTCCGAGTTCTGAGCCTGAGCAGGACTACGGGAGGAGGAGGAAGACTTTTCATTCGGCGCCTGGAAGGAATCCCAGCGCGGGCTGCTCCCTTCTTCCCCAACACCTGTGCACACTGGTCCCTCCAGGAGGGGAAGGCAGGAACGGAGAGGAGGGAGCCAGGGGGAGCCAACAGGACATACAGACAGAGGGGGCCCTGTGGGGCCGGGGACCAGCCTAGAGAGTCAAGCTTCTCCTGTAAGAACTCCGTACTCTGCCTGGGCCTGGAAATCCACTTAAGCTGCAGCTGGGTGCCAGGCGGGTCCGGGGACAAATCCTAAGAGTCCCCAAACACTTCCAGGGTGTGGCATATGAGAGCAGAAGAAAAGATGAAACCAGGCACCAGGAAAACGCCGGGGGCTAGATGCTATTCCGGAAACACCCTGTTTGGCCAAAAGGTACAATGGAGGAAAGATCTTTCCCGGTACCGTTTCTATAACACGGTAAAACCGAAGGGCAGTGTCCTACTCCTTAGTAGCGGCCTTAGGCCAACTGCCACGTGAGCTCTGCAGAATACGGTACAGGCATCGACTCCAAATGCAAAGACAAGGAGCAGAAGTGACGCAGACAAACCAAAGGAGAGGGTGACGTCAGAAGGAGAATCGAACCGTGTGGGCTTAGATTCTGACTCCAAAACATCCAACTGGGACCAAGGATCAAGGAGGCCACTGGAAATGCAAATGCCTGAGCAGGAGGCAGGGTCTTGTGAGCGGTCTTGAAGCGCCATGTTGTTCTGAAGCACACGTGTGGTTTACAAATGCTGGACCCCCACACCGCCTCACAGGGACGGCAGCTGAGACCAGCACCAGCTCTCCACGTTCAGGGGTCCACCAGGCATCCCCCACGCCCGTGGTCAAGTCCAGCCTGACTGTGGTATCCGCCTGCCCTGTCACCTTCCTCCCTTCCCTGAGCGGCCACCTGACAGGACACCTGCAGGCTGCCTGCCTCAGAGCACAGCTGTCCACCTGCTCTGGTGGCCTGGTGGCACAGCCCTGCAAGGTGACATGCTCGTCCCACCCCCAGCAAGCCTGGTGTGCTCTTCCGCCCACACCTTAATCCCCTCTCGTCTCCCCACACCTGGCCCTCGGGGGTCCGTGTCCGTGACCACTCCCAGCAGTCTGTGCTCTTGTCCCGTCGGCCCCTATTCACCTCCTCAGGCCTCTTCCAGCTCCCAGGGTCTAGGGCTGTGTCACCTTTGCCCTCCCCTGCCTGTGCCAGGCGCTCAGGATGGCCTTGCGGGATGAACAGACGGCCCCCCGCTCTCTCCCTGGCTTGGGGTTGGGGCCATGAGGCGGGAGAGACCTGAAAATGCAGTGACATGGGCACCTCTGCGCCGGCCCGCAACAGCCCCGACAGTCCGTGGAGAGGAATACAGGCAGGGGAGCCGAGAGGGGAGGCGCTCGCCAGCACCCCCCGGGCCCCCTGAGGCAGCAGGAACACGCCCAGGGAGGGTCAGGTCCTCCCAGGCTGGGGGGGAGCGCTGGGCCCCCTTACTTTAATTGCCAGGAGACAGGCCTTCTCCGTCCGTCCGTCCGTCCGTCTGTCATTACGACTTAAGTCCCAACGGCCTAAAAGGAGGAAGCCGGGTCCATGCCGGGCGGGACGGATAAATCAGGAGCCTGGACGCGGAGAGCTGGGGACCGGCCAGCTCGGCCCCCCGGTGCAGCCTACCGCAGCCCCCCACAGCCCAGCTGCACCCATTCACGGGGCAGGATCCTCAGCATCTCAGGCCGCTGCAGTAACCAGGCACCAAGTCCCTGCCAATGTGGCCGTCAGGAGGAAAGGGACAGCACACGGAAAGCATGTGGCTGGGCCCGGCACACAGTAGCTGCTCACTTATCGCTGAGTGCCTTGTGCCTGTAAGGAGGGGTAGCCGTGTGTTGGTGACTGGTGACGGGGAGGAGGAAGAGCCTTGAGGGCAGAACGCCTTGAATTACAACGGGAGATGAAGACGGACCACGGAGGGGCCTTGGGGACACTGGCCTCACGGGACACCGCGTCCTGGGTCCTGTCCTCACCCTCCGAAGACCTCCTGGGCTCGACAGCTCAAAGCCAGCCCAGGCCGGCAGCTGTGCCCCTGCCACCTCCGAGCTCCGGGCCCCTCGCAAGGAGGCCCCCGCAGAGCTGGCCCCGCCGACACCGTGATAAGGAGGGCACTTCCTTCGGAGAAGAGACAGGGCCCGCGTGGCACAGGTCTCGCCTACGTAGGCGTCTTTGTGAGCCTGTGGTGTCATCCTACGTGAGGGACAGTGGAGAGGACCCCAGCGGAGGAAAAGGAAAGGAAAGATCACCTCGGCCACGTGCGACGTGCCGCCGAAGCAGCAGGGCGGGCTGGGAACCGGGGGGCCCGGGCTGGGAACCGGGGGGCCCGGGCCGGGCAGAGGGAAGGGAGGCAGCAGGACAGGGCACCCCGCCTTCCTCCACCACTGCCCAGGGGCTGTGAGATGGGGAACGGACCTGGTGGCTTCCCCAGGCTCCCCTCAAATGCAAAAAATAACATTTGATGATCCAAAACTTCCTGCAAGGAAGTGACTTGTCAACACGCAGGGAAGAGGCCGTTTGACTCCGGGAGGGGAACGACGGCCTTTAAAGTTGACAGAGCCAAGCTGGCAAGGGGGTGACCTCGAGCCCAGTCCTCTGACCCGTGTGAGCTTCAGGCTCTGCCACCAGAAGACGAGGGTGAATGGCAGCCCCTGCAAGGGCCTGTGTCGGAGTCACCGAAGCGCGAGGCCAGTGAGGCTGGCGATTCGCTAGGCCACAGGGCAGCTGTAGGGGAAAACACACAGACTAATCGGGCTCAGTGCCATCCACGGTTTCAGGCATCCCCCAGGGCCCAGGACAACGGGGGACTGCGTGTCCATGTGCATGGGTGTGTGCCTTAGAATGACCGACGCTTGGAACGCAACGTGCCATCGTGTTAGCTACTATTATCAGCTTGTAATGAATACTATCAGCACCTACTGCTGACTGCCCACCGAGGCCCAGGCCGGACCAAGCTCCACGGTGCACAGACTTTCTCAGAGCCCGTCCCCCTCCTGTCAGGGGCCCCACGAGGGTTAAATGGGTCCCTGGGCTGTCCCGGCACGATCTGACCCCCCACCCCCACCCCGAGCCTGAGCAGCGTCCGTCGGAGCCGAGCGTCCACACCCAACACCGGGATTCTCCACCTCGGTGCCCAGCACTCCAAGTTCAGCCAGCACAGCGCTGCTGGTGGCCGTGCTGGGGACAAGGCCCCCCACCAGAAGAATGACAGCCCCCTCCACCAGGGCCGCGGTGCCCGGTGGAACCCCTATACCCCCACAAGGTGTGAGCAGGGCCAAGGTCATTAAGGACTGCAGGGTCACACCAGAGAGGACGGTGCATCTGCCAAGAGGGGAGGGTGACAGGAACCAGCCAGGGGTCCCTAAGCCCCTCTTCTTTAAAAAATTATTTAGAAGCAAAAGTGAGTCCCTGGATTTACACGTCCACAGGGGGCCACAGGGGTGCCTTCAGAAGAGACGGCACAGTGGGGAGCTGCTCGGAGGGTGGTCTTGGAGGGTCTCAAGAGGGTCACGCACCAGCACGAAAGTCTCTGCTTCCTCCTGCAGCCTCCAGACACCCAAGGTCTCCAGCAATACAGGGTGGCCCTCTGAAGGGCGCCCCAAGACTGTCCTTCTCCCCCAGATCCCACAGCTCTCTGCCTCTAGGCTCTGGGGGCTGCTCTGCCCAGTGCCAGAGGGAAGCGAAACTGGGGCCCACCAGTAACCCCCAAATCAAGGCAGGCCCCTCGATCCATCTTCCCTCCTGAACCTGAGGGAGACTGTCATGTGGTGCCTTCTCTCGGGCCACCCCCAAGGAGCAGAGCTAAGGAAGTGGTTCCCTAAACCCACCCAGAAGGCAAGGCAGTGGGACCAGCCACCCCAGAGAGCCCCACCAGGTCGCCTCTGAGGGGCCCAGGCGCCCGGGCCGAAGCAGCGCCTCTCCCAGCCCGAGTCCTCCTCGTGTGCCTCCTCCCTGCCCCCCAGCCCTTGCTTGCCCTGACCTCCCAAAACAAAGGTGCTTTTCTCCCTGTTCCTTGGGGTCACCACACTTTCGTCAGACCTGTGCTTGTTTTCCTTCTGCTCGGGCCCATCTTGGCTTGCCTCCCCAGGCACCCCCGTACCCTGGAGACAAACCCCGTATTGTTTCCATAGCCCCAATAAATGACAACACTCCGCCACCCGCCGCTGCGAACTCTGCTAGCCCGCCTGCTCCCTCCAAACCCCTGTGCTGAGTGCCGCCTTCCCCCAACCAGAGAACAGGAGCCTCATGTCCAGCGGGGACAGGAGCCCGCCGGTGCTAAAGGGCCCCCAAGCTCGGAGTGTTATCAGGCGAAGACTGTGCCCAGAGAAGGGCCGCCGGTAGCCCAGCCCCTCCCTGCCGCTCAGGCCCGCAATCCAAGGGGACCTGCCAAGGTGGCCACTAGCAATGCTGATGGCAAGTCGGAAGGTGTCCGGTGAGTTTTCCAAAACGGGTCTTTCATCGACAAGAAGGCTCCTCCTTGCCCCTTGAGAAAAGTCAGAGATAAAAGGGGTACAACGGGGGTTAAACCGAGCCCAGCGGTGTCCCCCCACTGCTAGGCAAACCGACGCATTAGACGTGGGGGACTCCGGGGTGGCTGGCACCGAGGGAAGCTGATTATCACGAAGAAGGGCTTGTTCTGAGCTCTATGAACGAGGGCTGCACCGGGTGCAGGAGCGACAAGCCAACAGAAGAGACACGTGTCACCCTGCCCACAGATTCACACGGATTGTTCCGGAGTCTAGAAAACAATCCCCAGAGCCTCCAGCTTTCCGCGGGTGGGAGAGAAGTGGCCAGGGGACAGCAGCCATCCTAGCTCTGCAGCTGACGTCGCACTCAGCACTGCACCTTCACGGGCCACCCACTGGGGCTGATGCCACGGAGAAGCCCAACCCCCACCCGTGAGGGGAGCACCTGACTTCGGCTCCCAGCCGGCCTGCCTGCCCCTCCCAGCCCTGCGTGGGGCTGTCACTCCTCACGACCACCAGAGCAAGTGTCCCCCCCTCCCCAAGGGTGGAGGTGGAAAGGTGTCCCCCCATCCCCCAGGGGAGATGGAGAGCTGGGGCCCCACAAACCACCACCTGGAGATGCAAGTGAGGAGCCCGGAGACAGGAGTCCATGCACAAACGCAGACACACGTGCGTGCGCGCCCCCCTAAAGCACGTGGCTGGACAGGTCAGCAGGACGCATCCCTGGTATTCCGCCTACAAAACGGGGGCACAGCGGGGAGAGAAACTTGCCCAAGATCACTCATCCGGGAAGTATGATGAAAACACTGAGACTGAGTCCCAGGCCCTCAGACCCAGGGTCAAGTGCAAGGTGGGTGAGAACCCAATTCGGCCCCATCTGCCCTCCGGCCCCATCAGCTGGGCATTGCTGGCGTGGCGTAAGCGTCCCTGGGGGTTATGCTGGAGCTCCGGGTTGGGAGGGGCTTTAGGACAGTAATTCTAATTTCCTTGGTCTGGTCCTGCGGGACTAGCCCGGGAATGGCACAAGAAGGATGCAGGGAGCCATCATCCCACTGTCTGAGACGGGGCTGCTGCTGTTTCTCCAGTACATCTGGCACCCACCCCCATTCCACGGCCCCACCCCTGTCGTCCCCACTCTCCCCCCACCTCAGATACCCAGGCAAGACCCCTGGCTCCCCTTCAGCTGCACCCCTTCCCCCCAAAACTCCACATGTTAGCTGTCCTCTGTGCTAAAAGCAGTGCCTCTGGGTCCACGGTTATTTGTCATGTGACCCCTTCCAGCTCCGTCCTGAACGCCCCGAGCCCCGCTCCTTGGTGCCTCAGCCCCAGGCTGGGTACCTGCCCGCAGAGCCGTGTGTGTTCTGAGATGCCCCTCATCCTACAGGGTGTCCGTCTGCAGAGCCCAGGAGAGTGTGCCGTCTGCAGAGGGTCAAGTTCACCAGCATCTCTCCTCCACTACTTCCCAGCTTTTCGGGGTGAACCTCTTCTTCCATTCACACTCTAGGCAGGCCCAGGGGGAAGCTGAGCTCGAGTCCAGCCCCTGCAGGTTAAGGGGGACTCAGCCAGACAAGGGGAGAGCCCGGGAGCCTCCTGCCCCTGATTAGGGAGCCCCTGGCAGCCCAGGCAGCCGGGATACGTGGGTATGGACTCTGAACTCGGAAGGTCCTTCAGCCACCATGCTCCCACCAGGCCACTTAGGCCTGGGAAGGAGCAGAAGAACAGGGCCATACAGAGATGGGACTTGGGCAACTTGGGGATTTCGGGAGCCATCTCTCCTGTCTCTCCATCCATCCCCGGGGCCCAGCACCCCACCCCAAGAAAAGGAGGACAGAGTCACAGACTTGGGGCTGGAAGCTGGGTCCAGGTTGGTCCCTAAGACTGCTTGGGGAGGGGCCTTCCTTGGCCACGGCTCCAGCACGGCCCCCCAGCAGGGCTCGTTTGCAGCCGGTGCCTCCCTCCCAGCCCCAGCTGAGCTGCAGCGGCTCCAGCCTTCTTACCATCTCCCCATGGAGCAGGTGCCTGTGGGTGCTGAGCCCTCTGAGGGTCCACATACTGGGGACACATGATAGACTACCACATGTGGCAGTCTCTGGCACCTAAGTGGCAGATTCCCAGACAGTGTAGGGTGAAGGGACCAGGGAAAGGCAAGTAGGGAGCAGATGAGAACAAAGCCAATGCCCGTACCGGGCGGCAAGGGCCTGGCAGCACCCTGGCGCCCCTCAGCAACTCCTGCCCCCTGGCCCACAAGCTGCCCTGCACCCTCTGGCCTGCCTCCAGCTCTGTAGCAGACAGAGAATCAGACCCAACAGCCTGGAATCTCCAGGATCCCATGCTGGGCGACATCAGGCGGGGCACTTGCCTTCTCTGAGCCTAGCATCCCAGGACTGTAGGATGCGGTAAAGGCAATTCTATCCGATGCTGTGCCAGTATCACCTGCAAATGGGGTAAGGGGCCATGTGGGACACGGCACAATCGAGACGCTGATGCAGTGCGGAACACTTAGTAGGTGTTCAACACCTATCAGTCCAATGCAAATGGCTAATTGGGAAACAGCTGCTTCGCATAACCGAGTGGAAAACTTAATGCCATGTGTAGCAAAGGCTATTCCTGAGAGTTGTGACTACAGCCACCTGCAGGGGCCGGCAGGGGGTGGGGGGTGTGCCACCACCCACACACACACCCAGATGACACACACACACACACACACACACACACCCCCGGATGGGACACACACACACACACACACACACACACCCGGATGGGACACACACCAACAGCACACACACACACACACACACCCAAGTGGCTAAATTTATCCACGCTGTTTGCTGTCAGACCTTCAGAAACACACACACAGTGGAGTCCGGCCCACAGGGCAGGTGTGTTTCCTCATCCCACCAGGCAGTAGAAAGAAACTAGGGTTTTCTCCTCGGGAAACCAAACAACCCGGCCAGAGCCCCTCCGTGCCCCTGAGCAGAGGGGCCGTGATTCAGGCGGAGCCCACCGCCCATGCTGAGCTTCCCCCTCAAAATGCAGCGATAAGACAATGGCCCAGAAGCCTCTCCGCAGAGCCCTCCCTGTCTGCTTGGACCCCTGCTCTGTAGCTCAAAGTCTCTACTGCTCCCGCCACCCCACCCCTGCAGGGGTGAAAGAAAGGGGGTTTTGTCCTTCGCCCCCCTCGGGTCTGAGTGAGTTTATCTGACACTCCAGCCGTCTTTGTAAACTGAGAGTCCCAGGATCAACGCTCCCTTAAGAGTCCCTTGGCCGGAGACAGAGGGACCCTCTCCAGAGGAGAATGGGGAGATTGTTCTGATGGTCTTTTAATATGGGGGGTGGGGTGTCACCGAGGACAGGCCTCCAACGGCCTCTCACAGAAGGGTCTCTGTCCTGGGGCTACAATGGAAGGAATTCTTAAAGACACAGATGCTAAAAAAGGGGGAAGGGTTTTTATTTTTTTTTCCTAGGCAGGAGGGGAGGGAGGTTAGGGTGGGAAGAAGCAGGGGGCGTGGAGAGGACCGCTCACTCCCCAAACAATCAGGTCGTAACAGGCATCTCAGCCAGAGCTCCACCTGCGAGGCGGTGTGCGGGTGTGCCCTGCGGTTGCTGGTCTGCCTCCCAGCCCCAGGATGGGGACTCACCAGCAGGTGGGGGAGAAGCTCATTTTTGCCTACGTGACGGGGCTCCGCTACACTGCCCTGAAAGCTGCACCCTGTGAGGGCACTTGGGGTACAAATGCTCGCTCTGAGAATGGGGCGGAGGGGGACAGTGCCCCAAGGCCCTTGAATAAGTAAAATTCTCTCCCCGCACAGGGCCAGCAGGGTAATTTACTCCTCGAGGTGTTTACTTGGGCATCAGGCGGCCCTAACAGACTTCTGAAGACGTCCCCAACGACCACGAACGCCGTTTCATAGAGACGGCGGCACGAGACTGTCTCGCGTCCGGTTCCCTTGATGTTTCATTGAGCGCTTCTCTAAGAAGCTGGGCAGCATGGGGGCAAGTAGGGACAGCCATGGGACCACTGCAATGATCGGGGGCTTCTTCTTGTCCACCTTGCTCACGGTCATCTCCGGGAAACGGAAAAACAAGGGGGCATACCCTCACGGGGTCATCCAGCACACGTCTAAGGTACGCAGGAGGAAACTCAGGCCCCAGGATGTGCTGTCACTTGCCCAAGGCCACAAGGCAAATTAGGAGATTGAAACGAGGCAAATCTCAGGGCTCCTGGCCCGCCGCCTGTTTAAGGCACAAGGGACAGAAACACGTACTGGTCAGGGCGCTGAGCAAAGACCAGCGACAGCGTCCGAAAGCAAGACGTGCAGTCGTTTCTCTGATGAAAAGGTGTTGGGGTAATGCAGCCGGGGACCCAGCATTACAGTCACACTGCAGCAAAATGCCAGGGCTGCACAGGCTCCCAAACTGAGGAGCCACCGAGGACACACTGTCTCTACTGGTCGGCATCAGGCCAGGTGCCATGAAGTCAGAGAACGTGCCCCTCTGAACTCACCGACGGCAAAGGCCCACCCGTGCAGAACAATCGCAGCGGTCACATGATGACACTGATTAATGCTACAAGCTTATAGGTCGTCAGCACTCCAGCACCTCAAGGAAGGGAAAGATTGGCTGAAAATGTTGCAAAAATAGAGTCAGCACCCCATTGGCAAGTTTATTCCAGTATAAACTGGGCAACCACCGAACACAAGTACTGGATTCTATGACCCCCTCCCACCCGCCAGTGTCACTGAGCCTGCACCAGGTGAGGAAAGGTGAGAAGGACACAGCCCAGGATGACAGGAGCAGCTAACGGGTCTCAGGGAAGAACAGGCTGGGACAAGCCCACTGCAGACCCCAGAAAGGAAGGGCTGACCTCACTGCCTCCTCTCCCCATCCCCCACTCCTGTCTGCCCACTCAAGCCAACGGAGGTCCCTGGGGCTGGTCACCCACCATACGTGCCTTGCACATTAGAATGCAGATGCCACCTTTGCATAACTCATCTCACTCAAGCCCAAACACTCCACTGCCAGGAAGAAAGCTCGAAGTGAACTGGACCTCTTAGGTAGAAAATAAAAACTTTCATCCCCAACTAAATGCAGCCACAGCAGAGCAGAGGTGCGACCAGGCAGCCCAAACAGGCAACAGCCATGGAGCTGGGGGTTTCTTTAAGATGGACACGGGGTCTGAGCAAGAAGGGGTGAGAGAGTGAGTGGGAGGAAGAGCTCTAGTCCCGGTCCACCTAGTCCAATGAAGGAGACCCCCCTCCCCCAAACCTCCAGGCCACACAGGCTCTGTTCTCCAACTCCCAGTCACCTAATTAAAAGCTTCCTCCTGCAAAGGACAGAGAGCCTGGTGGCAGCTGAGCAGCTCGGAAGGGGCAAGGACTTGGCACTGGCCCTCAGCCCGTCTGCAGGTGATGCTGGTGCAGCATCAGACAGAGCCCTTCATCTCCGCACTTGCACTGAGCGCCTTGGTAAGGGACCCATGTACCTCCCTGCCCCACTCACACGGGATGCACCCAAGCTCACCAGCCGTCTGCAGCACGGGTGCTGGGACCTCCCTAGAATCGTCACTCTAAACGCCAGCAGCGGCGGGAAAACGGGATAGGGCCGCAACTCAGCACGCTCATGTGATCCCAACAAGAAGCGAAGTGATTTGGACACCTGCCTCTGCTGAGTCATCGGGACAATGCCGGGGGAAACAAACGGGTCCTACAGACACACAGATCAGCACCTGGACCCTGACTCCACACTCGCCAGCAGCTGTGCAGCTGCAGCGCCCCCCACCAGCTCCCACACCCCGAGAGAGGGCCGTGATGGCAACACCGCGGCAGCAGAAACGGAGGGGAAGCCCGGGCCCGGACAGCAGTTAATGAGTGCCCCCCGTCAGGGAGCACGCCAGCACACTAAGTTCGGTAGTCGCCGTGCTGACGCTGACGGTCCCTTCTCAGAGAGAAGGCTAGTGCCAGCTCCGCTCCTGGAGAGGGAGGGGGACGCCGTTTTCAACTTCCACAGCGGGTTCCTGGGAGGACGTGAGGATGAATCACGATTATCGAGACATGATCAAATCCATTTGACTTGTGACTTCTAGCACTTTCTGAGGAGCAGGGAGCCAAGCCTGCAGCTAGATGGATGCCGTCACATGCCAAGTTGGGGGCAGATCAGTGCTGGCTCTGCCGCCAACCAGCGGGGTGGCTCTGGGCACATGACAAGCCCTGGGAGCCTCAGGGTCCTCATCTATTAAATGGGGCAGTACAAAATGCGAGGGGGGCCCCCAAAAAAGTGGAATTTACTTATAAAATATTGTGTATTTATTCTTATATGTTTAAACTTCAGTCACCTTCAAAGCACACTTCCTCTGATTGATGCAATGCACCTTTCGAGACACTTTTTCTACTGCTCAAAACAGTGTTGATTTTGATGCCTTTTAGCGCTTTTGCTGTGTTTTGTGTCACCTCTTCCACATCAGCAAAACGTTTCCCTCTGAGGACTTTTATCATCCAGGGAAACAAGAAACAAGTCGCTCTGGATGGGACTGGGTGAATAGGGAGGGTGGGGCACGGGGGTCATGCTGCTTTTGGTCAAAAACTGCTGAACACTCAGCACGGTGAGGGCAGGTGTGTTACACACGTGGTTCATGTAAATCACCATCATGAAATGGGCGAATGCGTTGAAAGTCTGCAAAAACTCACTGACACTGAACACAGCCTCTCACACCAGGGCCAGCTGGTACATGGATGCAGACGGGCTCCGAGAACACTCACTTAGTGGGGGAAGCCTGTACTATACGGGGCCCGCCCTCCAGAAGATCATTCCAGTTTCTTTGTCCTCATAGTGACAAACAAGGACAGCATGGCTTCCTTTGGAGCTCGCACAGCCCATGAGTGTGACTCACTGCTCCTGAAACAAAGCTAACCAGTGTGACTGTGACAAGCAGACATGGAAGGCAAACTAGGGTCCGCACCTTGAGCCCAATTTCCTGGAGATTGAGGCTGTGGTCTAACATTGAGCCCCCCAAAAGTTGGGGCTCAAGTTGGCCCATGAATGCGCAAACACAACAGAGCCATCTAAATAGACGCACTTGTGTGTGCCTGCTCCTGGACAAGCCCTCTCCCCTGGTCAAAGCGGGTGCCCAGCCCCGTCCCTGAGCGGCCCGCCTCCGGAGCCCAGCTAGGAGCCCACACAGATCCACCGGCCCCCGGAATGGACCAACGTTTGCCTCCACAAGGTAGACTGGGAACACCACCACCACTGGCTGCTGCTGGGAATTAGAGAAGCTGTTTTGTTTGCCTTCAAGAAGTCTCAGGTGAGGGGTGCCATTCCAGGCCTCAGGCTGCTGTTTCGGGAACAACTCTGTGTGCAGGTAAGTGATGCCCCATCCCGGGCAATTCACTGCAGGGCTGGACGGAGAGAGCCACGTGCCCACGTGCCCACGTGGCTGATGGAGTCACAGCAGGCCCTCGGGATCAGATTCAGGGCAGGGAGGCGCTGTGGGGGCGCACTCACGGGTCAGCGTTCGCTGTGCATTACAGGGCCCCTGCGCTTCCCTAGGGGCTGGGTGTAGGAAGGTCAGCGCGGTTCATCGCCTGCCCCCACCACACGTTCTGCAGTGTCCTCCCATTCACTCAAACCTGCATCTATCCCCGCTTGCTACGGGCCTCGGTTTCCATGTGCAGAATCCTGGGTGGCTCTGGGGAGGGAAGCTGCCTCCCCACAGACCCACAGGCGAGGCCCGTGACTATGACCGTGACCGCAGGAGAGCCTGTCAGTGACTTCATCTCCCGGACACGGGGGGGGCGGGTCCGGGGGCGGCTCTGCGCAACGCTGGGCAAAGCCATTCTCTAGCTCCGGGTGTGCAAGGGCAGGAGGCCTACACATGTGTCTGCCCCTTGCACTCCCGCCGGGGAGTAAAGCGAGCACGAAAGGAATTAGACAGAGTGCCAACAAATCACCCGAAAGCACAGCCCCTAGACTTCAGTTACGTGAACAGCCAAAAACTCAGTCATTTAAGCTGGTTAGAGTTGGTTTCTCTGGAACTAAATGCCACCAACCTAAAACACACCCTTCTTTTATGGATGAGGAACTGAGCCCAGAGAGGCCCAGCAGCTTGTACTAAGACACACAGACATGGGTGACTGGAGCGAGACGTGACTCCCGTGTCAGGCAGGTGCCAAGACCTGAGCTGGAACCATAGCTCCATCCTTCAAGCTCTGGGGCCTGACCGATAGTCCTTAGAGTCTCTAAGCCGCCGACGGCAGAGATAACGGCGCCCACCCCAGGCCCTACAGGAGATAAGAAAATGAACGGCTGGAGCCGCAAGCTCTGAGCCGGTGGGAGGCTGCGTCTCTGCTTCCCTCTGTAACACTGCTGCTCTGGTAGCCCGTGCCGGTTGGGTCATACTTCTCGAACCCTTACACAGGGATATAGAAGGAATAGGGGTGAGGTGTAGGTTGGGGGCAGGTGACATCGAATGGCCAGTCCGACCTGAGAACTGTGCATGCAGCTACACAGCCTCTTCCCAAGTCAGATGCCCAGGATGACAAGGCAGGGAGAAAAAGGGCTTGGGAAAGGGGTAAGGAGCCAGGCTCACAACACAGCGTGGGAGGGGCAGGGAGGGGAACAGGAAGCGGGGGGCAGCCGGAAGGGACGAGGAGAACAATTGCAGAAAAGGCAGGAAAGCCCGGTGGTCAGGGTGGAATGAGCACCCGGGACCGTCTCCACTCCCTGGTTAACCACATCCTTAGTTTCCACTTGAGAAAGTTAATGAAAAGCCCAAACATCCACGTTTCCCCACTGGCTCGCCAGGGGCCACGGACACCCTTAGATTCCATGAAATCTCCCTGAGCGTCACCCTGGGGCCACCCAGCAAGTCTGGGAGGGTCACAGGCGGATACATCTCCCTCCCACTGGGGAGGGTCACAGCCAGGTACTGTCTCCCTCCCAGAGAGAAGAAAGCCAACAGGCTTGGGAACATCCATTCTGTCACTGCAGCCACAGCAATAACAGCTCTGTTACTTGCTGCTTCCTTTTAAAAATTAAAAGAAATATCATGATTACAAAAAGAAATGAAAAAAGAGCCATATTCATGGTGGCTCCAGGAGCCTCCTACCACGTGAGGAAAAACAGAGACTGTGAGAGGCAAAGGGGTGCAAACTGGGGTGCAAAGCTGGGGAGCAGACACAATTGGTCCCCGGGGCCAGGATAACCACTTACTGCCCAGGCTTGGCTGATCCCACCCCCTTTGAGGGCAGATACACACTTGGGACGTCCCATGACAAACTGGATCATACCGAGCTTCAAGGGCTCACCCACGGCTTCGGGAAGAAAACCCTAGAAAGAACGTGATCATCTTAACCCAGCCACTGACCGGGGCTCTCCACCGAAGCCAGCCCAGGTGTGCAACGTCTGAGAACTGTGCCCACAAAGGCATTTCTTAAACTACTCGACCAGGCAGAAAAGGGTTCTACAGAAAAATTATTTTTCAATTTTTTGCAAAAACAAAACAAAACAAAATGCACACTCATCAAACTTCATATATGAAATCTGACCAGCAGGACAAGTGGGCAGAGAGGATACCCCTGGAGTTCTCCCAAATCGTGACTCTAATCTCTGTCTCCCCAGCCCTCCCTCCCCTCCTCGCACCAGCAATTCCAAAGAACTCACTTCTCACAGTGTGTGCTAGCTTAGGAGTCAGGGACCAGTCTGCTGGGTCAGTATCTACCTGTCACTTCACTCACCTGTGCCTTAATGTCCTCTTATGGAAAATGGGGATGACAGGTGACTATTTCACCAGGTCGAGGGTGACAGATACGATATGGGCACCAAAGCACTTGAAAACTTCTAGTGCAACTAAGCAGGCCCTAAAGAACACACAACATCACCAAACCTTTTTATTTAGAAAGGACAGATGCCACAACTGGGAGCTGAGTTCCCCATGTGACCTCTACTGCCCCTGAGGTCCCTGGGAGGTCAGCTGTTAGTGAAGACGCTTCCTCAGACATAAAAGATGCCACAGGCTCCAGAAATGTGCACGGAAACGAGTCTCACCATCCTGGTCCATCTGTCTTTAAAACTAGTTAAGTGCCACTTCACACCTACTGCGATGTCCTATTATCCCCAAAGAAGCCTCAGCACAGATGTGGAAAACTGGCACCCTTGGGCATCACTGGCAGGAGCAGAAAAGTCTGGGTATGGCGGGTCCTGCAGAAGTCATGCACAGAATTAGCGTAAGACCCAGCACCTCCTCTCCCGGCTCGTACGCCAACGAGCTGAAAGCAGGGCCTCGAACGGACATCGGTGCACCCGTGTTCGCAGCAGCGTTAGTCGCCATCGTCAAAAGCTGGAAGCAACCCAAGTGGCCGTCACCGGAAGGATGGATAAACAAACCGTGGCCTATCCATACGGTGGAATGTCACCCAGCCTCAACGTGAGAGGGAATTCTAACGCACGCTACACATGGATGAACCTTGAGGACATTACGCTAAATGATGTAAGTCAGATACACAGGACGAATGTAATACGATTCCACTTAGATACCTATCGTCGTTCAGCAGTGACAGACAGTAGACTGTGGGGTTCGAGTTTAACGGGTTTCGGTTTGGGGTGATGAAAAGGTTCTGGACATAAACGGTGGTAACGATTGCAAAGCAATGTCAGTGGACACCAGGCCATGTACTGCACACTTAAAAATGGTGAAGACAGTGAACTTGACGTTATGTACCTTTTGCCACAATAAAAAAATGGTTAAAAAAAATTTTAAATTAGTTAAGTGTAGAGGGTACAACTGCAGACCCGATAACCGTCATTTAGAACTCCTGAGGGCTTCGCACACCTACTGAAGCATGTGTCCCCAAAGGCCAGCATCTCAGACACTTGACTTCCCAGGCCCAAAGCCCGGCAGAACCCCTCCCCACCAAGACTGCCCCATCAAGCCAGTGGCCCAGAGAGCCCACGGGCCAAAGAACAGAAGCGACTACAGCAACGTCTAACGAACCAGGCGGCAGACACGCAATTGTGTAGAATTAACGAGAGAGGACGTGTAAAGCAGGTGATGGGAGTGCAGTCTGCAAGAAGGGAAGGGGCCGCTGATGGCTCAAATGCAGGCTGAAACCGCTAACGCACTGCCTGATGGGAGCGCTGGGCAGGCAGGGATGGGCTTTCCTGCCCTGTCCCACTCGGACTCAACCCCATGAAAAGAAGGGAAAGGGAAGGAAATGCTAGGGCAGGGGTTCTCAACCCTCGCGATGCCGTGACCCTGTAATACAGCTCCTCGTGCTGTGGTGACCCCCATGAAATTATTGTCGTTGCTACTTCATAACTGTCATGTTGCTACTGTTATGAATCGTAATGTAAATGTCTGATATGTGTTTTCCGATGGGCTTAGGTGACCCCTGTGAAAGGGTCGTTCAACCCCCAAAGGGGTCACGGCCCACAGGTTGAGAACCGCTGTGCTAGAGTGACATGAAGTGAAGGGCCCACTCTTTAGGCAAAGGAAGTAGGCCTGAAAACCATTAAAACCAGACCCTAACAGAGGTGTTTTCAAAACCAAGGGGGCAGGGAGAGTGGGGTCTCCCAGGCCTCAGGGCAGAGACCCTGAAGGTCTGAGTTGTTTCTGGAGACCCAGAACAGCTGTGCCTTTTTCATTCACCCAAGTGTAACCGCTTCTTAACCAACTACAAAAGGCACCTGGTTTTAAGACTTCTGTGTAAAAACCTGTAGCAACAAACCAAACACGGGAGGAGGTGATGATTCACATTACAGAAAGGGTTCCTGGATGGAAACCTGCCACTCCAGCATTCCTCCAGGGTGCACGCGTCCCCCAGGCCTTGCGCATATCATGTGATCCGCCAAGCTGGGCTCAGCTTCTGGGCACAAACCGGGTCGGGAAAGTGAGGGAGCCCAAGCAATTCCCAGCAGACCATCTTTGGCCAAAAGCACAGCTCAAAGGGAAGAAATTCACCCAGGGCCATTCTCGTCCTCCTGTACAGCGAGCTGGGTGCATCTGTCGTGTGCAGAAGGGGGTGCCTGCTAACTTGGTGTGGAGGACCCCAACCCGCTCCATGGTGACCATGGCCATCACCTATGATGACCCTGACCAGGTGCAGCAGTGGTCTCCGTGGGCACATGAACAGAAGTGTACCAGGAAGCTACCTATCTTCCTAGTTCCTGGGGAACCCACAACGCGCCCCCTACACATACACACCAGGGGGGAGAATACAGATGAAATGCAGTTCCTTTATTTTTTGCCTAAATACAGCCATTTCTGTCTTAACCAACTACAAACGGCAACTGATTTCAAGACTTCTATGTCAAAGCCGGTACCAACAAACCAAAATAAGTGTGTGTGGGCACCTGGGGCAGGTGGGAGTAAGTCAGGAAGGCTTCCTGAAGGAGGAGAAAAGAGAATCCTTGTAGCTGGCTAAGCTTCAGCAGGAAAAGGTTCAATTCGGGCTTTCACCAGCTAAAAAGTCAGTCAACTCCCTGTTTCTTAAAGCATCCACCTTTACTGGAGTAGCCTGGACACTCCAAGCCCCCACACATACCAAAACAGAACCTCCAAAATGGGGGAGGGGCAGGGATGGCTGCTAAGAATACTCATTTTAGTCTGCCTTGGTTGAACTTCTAAGAAGCAGGGAGGAACACTAGAATACCTAGTACACTTGTAATTAGAACTCAGTTTGGGCCTTAATTTTGCTACTTATTACGTACATGTTTGGGGATAAGTTGTCTAGCCTCTTTACAATAAAATTTATTCATCTACCAAAAAAAAAAAAAGAATACTCATTTTTACCAAGTTCTCCAAGCAATTCATACTTAGGCAAACCGCAGCCTGAAGGCCCAGGAGGCCGGTGCGGCCCGGCCCGAGTGCCTGGCCGGCCCGAGTGCCTGGCCGGCCGGAGCCCACACGGCCCTGGGAAGGGACCAGCTCCTGACAAAGGGAGGGCCCGTGAGGAGACCCCAAGGAGGGCGGCGAGGCAGGTGCAGACAGAAAGCCGTTCCAGAGCTGCTCAGTCACAACATCCCCAGCCCCTCTCCCACCGCGACTTCCTGTTATGACCCCCGCTGGAGCTGGCTGGTTAGAGAAGCGTCTGTGCCAGCGCGGGAGGGGGCGCGAGGGCGAGAACGGGGGGGAGAGGATGGACATCTTTCCGTTTACAAGCTGTCAGAGGAAGGCTGGGAGCGGGCCAAAGGATAAGAGAAAAATCAGGTCTGGGAGCCCATACCCTAACAGTAACAGAGCGACCCCATCCTGTCGAGGTTTAAGTAACCTCCAAATGCCCTTTCCGCCGCGGTCCATGCCGGCCACCGCTCCACGCCCGAGCAGACAGGGCGATTCTGCAACCACACAGCCCTAGTTCGCATGCGTGTCGGGGCGGAAGGGTTAGATGAATGGGGTCTCGGTTGTGGGGAGCAGACAGGCCTCCATCATGGGTTTCCTCAACGTCTCACAAGCCTCTCTCATGCAAACATACTCGCCAGCCTCCATTCACATCAGGGGGGCTTCCAAAACCCCCTTCATCTGCCTCTGCTCACCCCTCTCTGGAGAAGTCAGTCCCCTAAAGAAAAGAGAGGGATCCCTTCCTCACCCCAGACTGCTTGAGAACACCCTAAATCCATTCTGGGGTGAGAGCAGAAAATCTGCCCAGATAACCAGGAAGTGCTCTTTGCTGGGTTTGCACACTGAGTGCCCGACACACCTGCCGCTCGGAGGTGAGTCACCGGCACAGGCCTGGCACCCAGGACTTGTCAACAGTGGACCCAGGGCTGGGCGGCTCTCACGCACACCGGATGTCATCCATCCATCTACCCCACAGAAGACATGTCAGGACAGATCAGGCTACACATAACCCAATTTCCACTAAACGACTCTTTCCGGGTGGAGGTTTGGGGAGAAAGGAGCAGATGGGTACACAGGGATGCTTCTCCCACTCGTGGTCAGGGCACCTCTACTCTCCAAATTGAGCCTGGGACAGTCTCATCAGCTCTGTGGGCCATAAATAGGAAAGAGGGGTGATTTAACCTGGGGAAGATGTGGACAGGCCTTCTCAATTGTCAGCTGTCTCCACAGTAAGTCCTAGACCCTCCTGCACAGCTCGGCGCCTAGAGTTTACAATACTGCATTGTATCCTGAAACGTCGGCTAAGAGGGCAGGCCTTTTGGTAAGTGTTCCTATCACACACACAAAAATAATAATAAAGTGGGTGGAAAGAAACTTTTGGAGGTGATGAATGTTTATGGCAAAGATTTGGGGGGTGCATGATATATGTGTACCGTCAAACTCATCAAGTTGCAGGCATTAAAAGTGTACAGTGTATTGATCATACCTCAATAAAGAGGTTAAAAAAAAAAAAAAAGATGGTCCGCTGAACCCCTCTCAGCTCACACTTCTTGAATCAGAAAAGGAACATTAGTGGGACAACTGGGGAAAACTGAGTGAGGCCTGGAGACCGGCCACAGAATTCTATTAGTGTGCATCCCCTAGGTTTGATCATCCAGATGAGGATATGTCAGTGTTAACATTAAGGGAAGCTGGATGAAGAGTACAGGGGAACTCCATGCATTATTTCTGCAACTGTCCCGTAAATCTAGATTTATATCAAAATCAAAAGTTAGTCTTTAAAAAAAAAAAAAAGACATTTTTAATCCAGCTGCCAAATAAATCTTAAGATATGGCTAACATAATTTACATCACAGTCCTAAGGGCAAATTTTTCCAAGCTCATACTATGCTGGAGGAAAAATAAAACAAACAAACAAAACAAAAAGCGCCCACTGTATCCTGGTGCCCAGGCGTGGCTTTATCACACAGGTAAGGGTGCTCTCCTGCCTCAAGCCCACCTTGGAAACGTCCACCGAGAGTGTCATTCCTCCGACTTTGAACATGACTCAGACGTAAAGCAAAGACAGTGATACCTGGGAATTTTCCAAAGGAAACGATCCCAAATGTGGATAAACCCTAATGTACAAAAATGCTCGCCAATGCATTACTTCTAAGGGTAAAAATCTGGAAACACCTTTGCACCCAACAATGGGGAATTGTCAAGCAAATTATGATTCAACGCCTGGGGTGGAATACAGTCATTACATGGGGAAATGTCCAAATGAAGGCGGGAAGCAGGAAACAAAGTTGTATATATTGCAGCTTCCACAGGGAGGAAATAAGTCCCATTGCCAGCAATGACTGTGGGAACTGGGTGTAAAGCCTGCTCACTGTCTTCTTTTTATTTGTTTGTTTGTTGTTTGTTTGTTGTAGTTTTCTATAAAAGAGCAAGAGCCTGCATTACTTTAAACATCAGACAGGGTGCATATGTGGAGCAGCAGGTCATCCATGGGACAGTTTCAACAATCCGTCTCCCAGGGAGGGGGTGAGGACCACAAGGAAAGTTGTGTGGGCAGCTCTAGGGACCCGGTGTGGCCAGAGGCGCAGCTCCCGCGGGAGGAGGCAGCACCAGCACCCTTTTCCTATGGCGCCCCGCCTGCCCTTCTTCCCCAAGCAGGTGCTCGCTAGAGGCAATGGCACCCCCACACATATCAAGGAAGACCCCCGACAGCTTCCAGATGCTTTTCTGTGCAGGAGGGACTTCTGGGCCCAACGTGGATCTCAGACAGGTTTCCAGTAGGGTTGGGGGAGGGGAGGGAATCTCACATCTGGAAAAGCATCTCCAGGAAACCATTTTCTGGGCACAAGTCCCGGGGTTGAGGACGACCGCCAACGACGGAGGACAAGGAGGACCCAGGTTTATGTGTACATCGGGGCGGACTGGCTCCGTCATTCATTGGACCAGCATCCCGCGCCTGCCTGCCCAGTGACAGGTACCTGTCTGCGCAACACCGCGCAGCACAAAAGGTCGAGGAAAGGGGCAGCGGTGAATGCAGGAGCGATTTGCTTTGCGCTCCGGACTCGAGCCTAAGCCCCTTCCCCACGTTGGCCAGGAAAGCGCTTCCATCAACACGTGGGGAAGGGGGGCGGCGGGTGGACCGCACTGGACCAATTCCAGCTACCCCCCACCACCCATTCAGAAACCTGCCCACACCACACCGGCTCTGCCCGACGGCTGGCCCAGTGCTTGCCGCAAAGCCGACCGGGGACATACAAAAACACCCCTGTCCCCCAGCCCCAGCGGTGAGAGCGGCTCGGCCTGGTCGCCGTCCCCAAGCGCTGCGCCCCGGTCGCATTCTGAGTCTCTAGTGGCCAGACGCCAGGAGCTTCCAAGAGGCGGCTGTGCTCCCGAAGTAACGGGAACCAGAGGGCGAGGAGGAGGAAAGGTAAGTGCAGGAGCCGCGCGGGGTGCGCCGAGGAACGCGGGGTGCGCCCAGGGACGCGGGGCCCTTCCCCAGCCTGCGGCTGGGTTCTGCGGGCGCTGACCACCGCGACCCGGGTGATCCCCTCCGTCTGGAGACAGGGATGGTGGCTAACATGCCCTCCGAGAAGATGTCAATCACAGGAAGAAAAATGTCAACCCAGAACCTGGGGACCTCCGGAAAGCGACGCGGCGCGGGGCAAGCAGGCCCCTCCCCCGGATTGCAGTCAAACTTACCGCGGGTAAGCGACCCGGCCGCTCGGTAGAATGCATCAATCCACGGATGGAGACGAGGTCGTGGGTCTTCTGAGCCCGGCTGACACGCACCAAGTAATCCACGTTAGGGGTCCGGAGCCCCCCATCGCACTCCCTCACTTTCTCTCCAAGGCCAAAGAGGTGGCGGCCGGCCGCTGCGCTCAGGACCTCAGGAGATCGCGGCCAGTTCACTGCTTGGAGTTCCCAAGGGCCGCAGTCCCGGGCCCGGGGACCCGCGGCGACGCGGGCGGGTGCCGGGCGCCCCGCGGACCCCGGCAAGCGCATTCCGCCTCCTCGCACCGGGGGTGCGCCCGGCCAAGACGCAGCTCCTCGCCTTCCCTGACTGCGCCTCGCCAGCGCGAACCAGGCTTCCCACCGGAACCCCTCTGACGAGCCCAGAAAAGCGCCAAGGGCAAATCCTTTCTCGGCCTCGGGTTTGCAGTCTGCACCGCCCAGATAGCGTGGGGTGGGCGCCCGCGGGCAAAGAGAGGCCTGAGGACGGGTGCGCAGAGCGGCGGATGCCAGCTGCGACGGCCGCGTCCAACCCGCCCACGGGGAAACCCTCGCGCCTGCACAGCCTCCGCGTTCTGCCCAGGGACTGGCCATTCGGCCCTTATATACCGGCTGGTCCCGAAGCGGGGCGGGGCGGGGCGGTGGGGGTGGAGCGCGAGGAGGGGCGGTGAGTGGCCGAGTTGCTTCCTGGGAAATGTAGTTATTTCCCTAGGCACAGCAATTGCAGTTCCTTTGTAGGGATCCGCCAGCTGTTCTCCCTTGGTCCTTTCTTCATAGACAAAACGGGGATTCCAGCCTCATTGTTAACTCTCTTAGGTCTAGGCTGGCCTTTGTGCATAAGATGGGTCACCTCAAGTCCCTCAATGCCACCTGGGATGACAAACCTTCGTGGTCCGGGGTCAGACAAACCCAGGTTTCAGGGACCTAATGGAGGCGTTACCACCTATACCTGGGATTCTTCATCTGACACAAATAGAGGATATTAGTGCTGCTTCCATAGAATTTAGAGAGAGGTGACCAGTCATTGTTGACATGCACAGGATGGCCTGATCTCCCCATCTCTAATATGAACTGTTTCCTTATACTTGCTTGTTAAGCAAACTTGGTTTCAAGACTCCACTTTCGCAAACCAATTGCCACCCTGAGACCCTCCTAGGTTGACAGTGGGGAGCTGCACTGTCCTTGTTCAGGCTTCAGTTTCTGCAGCTGCCTCCTTGTTCATTCAACCCCGACGCCTGTGCCCACCGGGAGCATGATGGCAGAAATCCCCACTCATGGAGCTCACAGTCTGGTGAGAGGAGGAAGCCGCGTGTGATCACTGTGTGGATATGAAAGAGACTGCATGGACCCTGGACACCTAGCCCAGCCTAAGAGTATCAGCCAGGGAGGCCAGGGGGCAGGTGTCTGAAATGTGTCTGGAGTGGATAGGAAATAGCCAAACAAAAGATACTCAAACCCAAACCAAGAACAACCTCTGTGTGGAAGAAACACTGAGGGTATAAAAGAAGGAAGCAGACATGCTGAAGAGGAGGGCAGGGGCTTCATTATCTAGGGCGCCTATACAAACCAAGTGACTTAGAACACAGAGATTTATTGTCTCAAGGTCCTGGAGGGTATTTATAGATATATGGGTACACATGGGTGAGTATATACACAAGTATCTCCCTGCTCTCTCTGTGGAGAGGATCTAGAAGCAATGACACCCCAGTAGTAATAAGCACAAGATCCATGGTTTGTTTCTAATACTGTTGTCCAGTAAAAGAAACCAGCGCTCCTCGGAGAAATGGCTGATTCTAGAACTAGGGCAGGAAATACACAAGACAACCCTGGAGCATCTTGTAGTGCCAGAAAGTAAGAGAGAGTGAGAACACACACACACACACACACACACACAATGAAAGGGTATGTCAAAGGGATACGGATAAGCCAACTGAAAGAGTTCCTAATGGCCAAAGTTGGGAAACAATTTGAGCAACAAACTAAGTTCAGTATTGTTGGGTTATAACCCAAAATAAAAATAAATATTCATGAGTCCATACTGATATAATTAGGTAATTGAATAAGAAAAATACATGAGGGAAAATAAACAATTCAAAGCTGGGAGTAGTTAAGCAACTTAATTAATGTCACAGAGCAAATAAATAGCGGAGCCAGGGCTCAAGCCCAGAGCCCTGCTCAGAGCATCTCCACCCTACTGCTCAGTTCCAGAGAGTGTGTCTGTGTACACTGTCCAGCAGCAAGGGCTGGATCGTTTTCCACTTGTACCCACTGCACCAGCTTCATTCCAGGAAGAGTAGGTGCTGGGCACAAGCTAGTGTAAGAATATGCAGGTAGCACCCAGCACAGAGCCTTGCCAATAATGGGCACCCAACATGTGTTAGTGACCCAGAGAGACCTAAGGTTCCCCCATCCTTCCATCTGCCTACTCCCTCCCCCACCCATCTTCTTCCATCACCCATTCCACTCCCCATGCTTGAAAGGAGATGCTTCCAAAGGTCCTGCGATGACTACTAAGATGCTAGATGTAAAAGGGCCACAGCACAGAAGAGAGGAGAGCGGGCAGCATGACGGTGGGACCTGGCTAGGAACAGAGCCAGTCACTCCAGCTCCATCAACCAAAGTACCTAAGATGCAGGAGAAGGGCTGCAGGTCATGCCTTTGGAAAAGTCTTTAAGTTTATATTGTTTCACCTGTTGAAAAAACCCCATGGAAGAGCCAGGCCCTTCTGAGGCAATAAAGCATCAGGTTAAATGTGAGACAGACTGGATCCTGGGCTCCAAGTCCACTCTGTTATTTTCCAGTGCAGGGACTTAGGCAAGGTACTGATAGGTCTGAGCCTCAGTATCATCATCTGTAGAATAAACATAATTTATAGGACACAAGTGAGTTAATACCCGGGAAACATTCAGGACAGTGTAGGACACAAAGCAGACACTCAGTATATATTGCCTCCACATAACCCTTAATAGGACGAGCAGGAAGCTTCAATAGCCTACTGGACATGAACCCCACACAATATAAGTGTAATATGAAATATTATCATAATCATTGACATCGTAACTGCTCCCACAACATGCAAATCCTGAAGAGCATACGCAATAAATAAGACACAAGCCCCAACCCTTGAAAAGTTGACCATGGAGAACTGCAGTCTCACACAGTAGCTGCCAGCCCAAACGTGGCTATTTAAATTTAAATGAATTAAAAGTAAATAAACTTTAAAATTCAATTCTTCAGGTACACTAGCCACATTGTAAGTACTAGATAGGGACAAGGTGCCTAGGGGCTAATGCATTGGACAGCACTGATCTAGAACATTCCAGCACTGCAGGAAGTTCTATAAGACTGAGTTGCAGCCTCAGCAGCACCAGAAGCTTGTTTTCAAACTGCAGCCTCTCAGGCTGCACCCTGAGCATCGGACATGCATCTTGTGATGCACATCTTTTTGACGTGTTCATTTTGCAAGTGGATGTAAGTACATACATAATCCTACTTTTTAAAATAATCATCAACTCAAAACCTTTTGGAGAGAGTGTTTCATACAATGGAACCATGCCTTACGTCACATTCCGCAACATTCTTTTTCCTGTTAGCAATGTGTTTTGGAGAACTTTGATACATCTAGAAGTTTAAGGGAGATATAGCAGTCCCCCTTTATCTGCAGGGCATACCTTCCACGATCCCCAGTGGAAGCCTGAAACTGCAGGTAATGTGGAACCCTACACATACTTTGTTTTTACCTATACGTACATATCTATGATAAAGTGTAATTTATAAATTAGGCACCGTAAGAGATTAACAACCGTAAGTAATGATAAAAAAGAACAATCACAATAGACTACAATAAAAGTTATGTAAAACTTTTCGTAACTTTGGAGTCATTCTTAAGTAAAATAAGGGTGACTTGAACACAAGTGCTGTGACACCTCAATGGTCGCTCTGACCACCGAGACTAGAGGCTACTAAGTGACTAAAGGACCTGGAGCATCTACAGGGTGGAGATGCTGGACAAAGAGATGATTCACGTCCCCGTCGGATGCAGCGAGACGGAACGAGATTTTTATCACACGGCTCAGAACAGCATGCAATTTAAAACTGAAGAATTGTCTATTTCTGGAATTTTCCATTTAATATTTTTGGGCCAAAGTAGATTGCAGGTAACTGAAACCACAGAAAACAGAACCACGGGAAAGGAGGGGCTGCTGTCATGGTCAGGAATAGTTTGACATGGAGGGAATTCAAACAAGTCTGAGGCTGACCGACAACCCATGTTGTGTGAATGTCTCAGATCACAGGGTATGCAAATGCATATGCAAAAATATGTAGATGAACTTGGTACTGATGTCCACAGACATCCAAGGGAGGGGTGCACAAGGAAAGAGCCCAGGGCACTTTGGTGAAAGGAGAGAGCCTATCTATGGGCTCTAATTACAAAACCCACGTCACTGGGTTTTCTATGCTTGGTGCAGAGATTGAAATAAGAAAGAGACAGGCAGACTTCAGGGGGAAAACACTGCTATCATTTCATGGAGGGCCGTGCTCCAGGACCACCAAGAAGTCTCAGAAAGGGTCAGCCAGGCCAGGAGATTTCTGGATAAGTCCCAGTGTGAGTGGTCACAGGGGAGGGATCATCGGAGCCCAGACCTCTCGCTTTCTGTCACAAGATGATCATCTCCCTTTCTGTCTCCAAGCATGCTCAATTCTCAGTTATAAATGCTAAAAAAAAATAAAAATAAAAAAAAATAAATGTCATTGAGTGCTCACTAATTGTTGTGCCAAATATTTACACAGTTATGCTCACAGGAACCCTAAGTGATAGGAAGTAGGATCACTGCTGTCTCACAGATAACCAAGATAGTAACACGCCTGTGGCCGAACAACCCCTTCCGCCATCTTTCTTCTCCTGGCATTATCAAGTAGACTCAGCCCTCCTCTGTGTCCAGGCTTCCTTAGTTCAATCCTTTCTGCAGTTTCTTTTCCAGACATCCCATCTTTCCTTGGCTTTTGCAGCAGGATGCCAGGCGCCAGGCCTCTGCCCTGCTTACGGATGGTGCTCCCTAAACATGGGACACATCCTGGGCTCATGCACCAAGCTGTCCACTCGTCTCCCTCCTTTGGCACCTGGTCCACTCCCACCCGGTCCTGCCCACCGTGAGGTCGGGTGGGCTCCAGGTCTGTCTCCTGCTTGCCTGGCGGATGTTCCGCATCAGCTCAGCCTCAGGCTAAGAACAGGCATCTTTACCCAGGCACTATGATGCCTCACCCCATGTCTCCTCGCCGCTGAGCCCCGCTGCAGCCCAGGGGCTAATTCTAACAAGTGACTGCTCCTTTCTCAGCCAGCTTTCTCTGATGCACTTGGGGCTTGTTCAGCCCTTTCCAGCAGTGCCAGGGTTTAACCCTCCCAAGAACAACCCTCACGCAATGAGGGAAGGAGTCATTGAATAAATAGCCTATCTTTTCCATCCTTTGATGTGGCATCACGTCAGGGGGGCACGGGGTGTGTACCGGTCGGCTGGCGGGTATCAGAACTCCTCCTGGGGCTCAGCAGGGAGCCCTACCCAGATTTTGTAAGAAGCTTTGCAATGAGAATATTCTCAAAGACACAGGTCCAGGTGGGTCCAGGATGCCCCTCAGGTCAGTGCTCCCAATCCAGGGAGCAGGGCAGACGGGTGGGAGATGTGACTGCGCAGTGCCGAGCACACGTCTCAGCCCCGCCCGCCGTGAGGAGGCGACGTGCTGGGAACACTGAGGCTTTGTCTGCTGGAGGTTCTGAATCAGCTCCTCACCCACCTCATCCCACACTGCAGGCTCCGCCCCTGCTTCTGCTTCACCGAGGGGAGGGGGGAGAGAGCGGCCGACGGGAGGGGTAGCTGTTATAATAAAGGCCCAGGGCACACCACGCCTGCCCCCCGGCCCCGGGGAGATGGGGCCCATTATTACCCTCCGTCCCTCCCAGAACCTGACCGAGGTCACGCAGCCGGTAGATGCCTGAACAGTCTCTGAACTCCCGCTTTCTGCCGGTACAGCCTGTGGGTTTTCACTTGACACCCCTGCTTCTCTGCCCGCCAGACCTCAGACCTGCTGAAGGGATGGGTCTCTCCTGAAGAAATCCCAGGTGGAAGAAGGAAGGAACAGGCCCGGATTCAAGTTCTGGGTCAGCCCTTCATTAGCCGAGTCTGGGTTTTCTGCAGGGAAAAGGAGGGGTTGGACTCATGTACACGTCACCAATGAGGTCATACGCCATCAGGCTTTGCCATGGGCTCCATAGAAAAGGCCCACGTGAGGAGAGAGAATAACAAACCACCACTTTAATTCCTTCATGCAATTAAATATTTATTGAGAGGCTTCTAGGTGTCCAGCCCAGCGCAGGGAGAAATGACAAGAATACATCCCTTCAACCTAGAAGCAGAAGGCACATTCCTGAGGTATTCATTCAATGCTTCATTTCACAGGTATGGAAAGTGAGGCCCAGAGAGGGTGAGTGAGTCACCCCAGGTCACACAGCAAGGCAGCTACAGCCATCAAGTCTTAGAGGAGGCAGCTGACCTGACGGTGGGGCCTTTGAGTGGCCCAGACTGTCAGGAGAAGGTAGGAAATGTTACTTGGTCCAACGTAATAGTCAGCTGACAAAGTCCAAAACATTTTCATAAGAAAAACACTCAATGAGTTAGGAATGCATAGGACTTCCTCAACCTAATTAAGGCCATCTATGAAACACTGACAGCTTAATATCATACTTAATGGTGAAAAACTGCATGTTTTCTGCTCAGGAACAAGACAAGGCTGTCCACTCTTACCACTTCTATTCAGCAGTGTACTGGGGGTTCCAGTCACAGCAATTAAGCAAAAAAAAAAAAATTAAACAAAGACATCTGGGTTAGTAAGGAAGTAGTATAACTATCTCTATTTAAGGATGGCATAGTAATGTTGGTGAGGATGTACAGAAATTGGAGCCCTCATACATTGCCGGTGGGAATGTCAAATGGTGGTGGCATTTTAGAAAACAGTCTACTAATCCTCAATTGGTTAAACATTGTGTTATCATGTGACCCAGCAATTACACTCCTAGGTATATATGGATGTCCAGACAAAAACGGGTACACAAATGTATGTCCAGACAAAAACGGGTACACAAATATTCATAGCTGCATTAGTCACAACAGCAAAAGGTAGAAGCAACGCAAGTGCCCATCAACGCATGAATGGATAAATAAAAGTCACATATCTACACAATGGAATATTATTCAATAATGAGAAAGAATGATATATTAATCCATGCTATACCATAGAGAAACCTTGAAAACATCGGTGCTAGGTAAAGTCAGACCACTTACTGTATGTTTGATTTCTATGAAATGTCCAGAACAGGACAACTGCTAGAGACAGAAAGTAAGGTGGTGATTGCCAGGGACTGAAGCAGGCCAAGAACTAGAGGGAGAAGGGACAAGCAGGCCACCCTGTGCCAGGAGAACACTCCCTGAGTGATGGCCCGGTTGCATTCTGGGATTCCAACGGAACTTTGAGAATAAAGGTGCATTGTAATTTCAATGTTACCTAAAGAGGCAAGGAAGTAAAACCAGTATCATTGAAAATCTTTGAAACATATTTAATGTCAAAATGTGAGATCTAGACATTTCTGACACAAGCCAGGAACCAAGAAGTGACGATCTGCTCTCCATTCTTGGCCATCTGAGTCCCTCTCTTGAGGTGCACTTTCATATATGCACTTGATTTCATATTAATCACTTATTGCATTTCCAATTCACTATATGGCTTCTGGCCAGGCATTCAAAACTCACCTACGAAACGAAATGGTGGGGTTACATTCTTTCCTGTTCTGAAATCTACAACCTGACTTGATTCAACTTAGGGAACCCAGAGCTAATGAAGCATGACAGACTTGAAGGGTTCGTATTTCTTTTAAGGGCCACAAACTGGAAGTCAGAAATAATGGATAACGCTATCATTAAATAATATTTATTTTATACCTAAATGCTAATTCAACAAGACTGCTGAACTAGGCAGTAGAAATATGCAAAAAAGATGTAAATATTATACCTCCTCCTTCGATCTTCACTCAAATGTTCCCTTTTTAAAGAGCTCTGAGTCCCTGTTTAAAATCATGTCATCTTTAAGTAGAGATTGTTTTACTACTTCCTTGCTTCTACTCTAGATGTATTTATTTAATTTTCTTGCCTAATTGCTGCGGCTGGAACCTCCAGTACACTGTTGAATAGAAATGGTGAGAGTGGACATCCCTGTCTTGTTCCTGATCAGAAAACATCCAGTCTTTTGCCATTAAGTATGATGTTAGCTGTCAGTTTTTCATAGATTACCCTAATTTCAAATATGCTTGGATGAGAGGTTTTCCTCTCCTTTTTCCTTCAGAAACAAGGAAGCATATAGCCTCAGTGGCCAAGAGCAGCCATCATGCAATCATGCCAATGACTACTCCTAGAACAAAGGCAACTCAGGGCTGAGAGAGCTAAAATGAAAGAACCTGGGTCCCCGATGACATCATTGATCTGCTGAATCAACTCGTCCTGGAACCTGCCTTATTTCTGGAGTTTTCATTATGTGAGGCAGTGCGTATCCTCACTGTGTAAACCCACAGGTTACGTCAGGGTGTGTGTGTCACTTGCACAGAAGGCATTCTTAATAACCAGTCATGTTGACAGCACCAGGCTGAAGTCTGGACGTCTTAGCCCATCTGTTGTGTGACCTTGGAAAAGTCACCCAACTTTTCTGTTTACTCCATCTCAAAGAGGGAGAGAATTTTTCCTGTATCTCCTTATTTTGCAAGGTGACTTTGAAAACCAGTGAGATGAAAAAAGTCTAGAGAAACCTGAGGCATTGTTGACATTTATGTATCAGAGAGTCTTCCTTCTTGAATCTTGAACTCCAAGAGGCTTTGAAACATTCTTTTACAAACAGTATATTCACATCAACCCCGTGAGGTGACAAGTACTGTTGTTCCCATTTTTTGTAGATAAGGAAACAAGGTCAGTCAAGTTGAGTGACTTGCCCAAGGTCACATAAGCTGGGGCTTGAACCTGTGTCATCTCATTTATGATTCATTATCAAGCCTCCATCACCACCTTATCAAATAATAAAGCCATCCATCAGCAATCAGAAAATAGCAAGTTGTTCCTACACTGACACTGCAATTACCCAATTTATTTATTTGCTTAACTGATAACTTCTGTCTATTAAATTGTGAGTATGCCAAATGGTGTTTGTTGAGCCCAGTAAAGTCTCCTAATGATGATTAGTTTGTTTTTTACAATAATGGCTGTTCAGCAATGCCTGTAATGAACGCATTTGCGTAGTACCCCTCTCTTCCTCTGAGATGACTTCTCTTCCTACCCCATGGAGGAAGCAACAAGAAACAAGAGAGGAACAGTTTGATATGGGTCCTGAGATGGATGGTACTCTTTCCATCCTGCCTTTTGATATTTCCTTCTTTCATTTGAGTGTACTTGTTGCCCCCAAATTCTTCCAATAAATTCCTCTTGGGGTCTATGCTAGTTCCATTTGGGTGCCTATTCCCAAACCATGTGCTACGAGGTCACGACAAAGAGAGCCATAGCAGCTTTGGCGATGGGGTAGCCATCACAGCATGGCACACGTGCACACATTTTAAAATAATTGATACTTACCCACTATCTCCCAGCTTAATTTCTCTTCGATTTGGAAGACGTCTCAATAAGCTTGAACAAAAGCAAAACTTCCTGCTCAGAATTCCCTTCTGCTTAGATAACGCTGGTTCCCCTATGCGTGTCCCACCATATGGGGGTCTTCTGGATGGATAAAGAATCCATCTCTACCAATACCAAGGGAGAGAGGGTAGGTGCTGCAAACGGCACCTCACCTTCGTGTTAAGAGGAAGCTTTGAAGGCCCTGGGAAGTTGGTGGCAGACACAATCGGACATGGAAAAATCTAGAAATGTTATAAAGCAAAAGATCATCTCATAGGCTACAGACAGCTCATCCAAATTGGGGGACTGAAGAGAGTTTAACTCTATACCAAGGGGGTGGGTGAGGTTCAGGGAAGTTAACAAGGGGGAGTGCGGGGCCTCCCACAAGGATGAGGCTGATCCCCACGAAGTCAGAAGGGCCAAGGGGAGCGGCTGCTTCCAGAATCTAGAGGAGGCAGCTACTCAGGGCGAACCACCTGCCCCACACTCTGGCTGCTTTCCTTTTACCCTCCGACCTCTTGCCCATTGCTCCACTGCCTGAACCCAGCCGGGATCCAGTGGCCCAGAGGGCAAAGCTTGGGACACAGAGCAGGGTACAGGCAGGACCTGGACGGGCAAAGGGAAGAAATCCAGTGTTTCAAGGATGGCGTCACCCTTGTGGAACCATTAGAGTGGAAAATAAAAAAGAGGATGCAGCCCTGGCCTCCCACCCAAGGGCTGAGTATGAGACATCCGCCCCTGGGTGCCCTGCTGGCCTCTCAAAGTCGACACATCAGAACCACACTGCTCACCTTGTGCCAGTTCTGATCTCCGCTGAACCGCCTGACGCATCATCGTTCCCTCGTCCTGTCCTCCTGGTCACCCCGTTTCAGGCTGGAGGCCACTCCACTCAGCCACTTACCATCTCTCCGGTTCTGTCTTCTCCCTGTTCTTCAATCTTGGCGATGGGCATCTCCTCCTAACTGGTGGCCACATCACCTGTGCCTTCCCCTTTAAAGGTATCTGACACAACACAGCCTGATTGATCTAATACATGCCATGGATCTAGATTCAACTGACCGCAACTTAACCAACCCAGCCCCTTCGTGTTCCCCAAATGGGGCCCGCCTTTTCTGCCTCAATGTCCTTGTTGGAACTTTTCCATTGGAGATTTCCAGAATCTTGCTTTTCTTCATGGTCCCAGAAGATGCCCATCTTTCCTTGCTCCAGGATCCCTAAATATTTAGCCTGTCCCTCTCTCAGGGCACACACCCCATTTGCCCTTATATAACCATAACCCAGGCAGGCGGGTTCTTCCCTAGTTTCCTTACCATGCTGTAAGCTGAAATCCTGCCCTATTTATTTCTATAGTTGCCCCTCGCAACCAGCCAAGCAGCTGCCTTGTAGGTGTTTAATACCTGCATATTGAGTGAATGGATGCAACTATCACTTCTGAGGCTTTCCAAAGGCCAAACGTGCAATGTATTTCTTCATCTGTTTCCCTTGTCTACATAATGATATAAATCATCAGTTCCCAAGCAGAGGTATGTGTACTCCTGGGGGTACAAGCTGGGCCACTCAGGGGTACGCAAAAAATAATCAGTAATGGTGAAAAAATAAGCAAAGTAAAATGAAAAAATGTCAGTTACAGAACAATAAATATTAAGTTTGAATCACTAATGGAGACACTTCAAGATTAGATCACATTAGTGAATGGTGATGGGTGAGGGTGTGGCTATGAACTGCTCTTCTACCAATCATTACGTAGTTTGAGAACAATCCCTTTGTGATGTTTCTAGAACTTCCCCAAACATACAGATACATCCGTAGCCAGACTGTTTGATCAGTTTACTTGTGTTGTCTTTAATCATGATTCTTTTCAAGTAGTGTTTTTACTTGATGTTTAACATAGTTTCAGTTATCATTGTCAGTGATTTTTACACATGTCAATTATGGATCAGTGGCTGAAAACAGGAATGGCTAAAAAGCCAAAACTTGATGTGGGTTATAACCCATTGCCAAGTATTTCTCAACACGTGTCTATAGCTATGAGTACACCCACACCAGGAGATAGTAAGAAGGTGCGGGCCTCAGATACCACACAGAAGAAAAGGAAACACTCTGAAGAGTGTCTTAAGTATGGGTTTCATTTGTAGGGGATGATCACTGTCCTAAGCCTTTGTGTGTTGTGTGTGGGGAAATATTATCCAATGGTTGCATGAAACCCTCTCTACTCATGTGATATTTAGAAACTAAAAATCCTATCTATATGAAAACAAAGAAATACATTATTTTCAGTGCTAGAAAAGCATCCAACTGTTATACTTCATACATGATGTCAAGAAAGAAAGACAATGAGAATGAGGTTGAGGTTTCATATAGTATTGCTTATTGCATAGCTAAACGTGGTAAAAACCACACCACAGCTGAAGATTTAATTTCTCCTTGTATTAAGGATACTGTTTTTTGTATGTTTGGGGAAGACCACGTCTGCAAAATCAATACTATCATCTCTTTTTCAAACAATACAATGTCTTGACAAATTCAGGAAATACCTGACAATGTTGAAGCTCTAGTAGCAGATAGAATTATAAAAAGTAAATTCTTTTCCATCCAGGTTGATGAAAGTGTAGATGTTGGTGATTTATCTAGTTTGCTCATTATCACGAGGTACTTGGTAGGAAATGAAATTGGGGAAAACCTGTTGCTTTGTTACCCATTGACAGAGCGTATCACAGGTGAAGATAATTTTTAATGCAATCAATGGTCAATTGAAAAGGACATTAGTTGGTTGATTGTTGTGGTGTACGCACTGATGGAGGCAAGCCTACGTCAGGTTGTTTTATAGGCCTACGTGGCCAAATTAAAGAAGTAGCTCACCAGGTACCATGGAGTCACTGCTGCATTCATAGACACAGACTTGCATCCAAGCCTTCTCCTAGTGAACCAAAAAATGTTCTTGATGAGGCTGTAAGAGCTGTAAATTTTATTAAGTCACAACCATGAAACTCCAGGTTGTTTAAAGCGCTGTGTGAAGAAATGAACAGCATTCACAGCACATTACTTTTGCAGATGGAGGTAAGGTGGCTATCTCATGGCAAAGTACTTACACAGATGTTTGAACTTAGACATGAAATCCAGGTATTTTTTGAAGACGATCATCTCCCTCTTGCTCCAAAGTTTCAGAACAGTGATTGGCTTCAAAGTCTTGCATATTTATCAGATATTTTTCTAGAAATAAACAAACTCAACTTGGGACTTCAAAACAGCTCAATCACTATATTCAAAGTAACCGACAAAAACTGAGTCAATGATAAAACACTGGACTTTTGGAAAGCGTGTATTGAAAGAGATCAGTCTGAAGTTTTTGAAACTCTGCATAACTTCTTATCTGAGAATGACTTGCACCTGTCCCAAAATATGAAAGAGAATATTGTAAGTGACTTGGAAGGTCTTAAAATGTCATTTTATAAGTACTTTCCTCAACATGAAAAAGAAAACAAGTGGCATGCAGATCCCTTCGATGAAGAATTCTTCAAAGAAGCTAAACTATCAATCAATGAAAAAGAGCAGTTAATCAAAGTTCCAACCAATTCTTCTTTAAATTCTGATTTTGAAAGAAAGCATCTTATTACCTTCTGGGTAGATGTCCGTGGGGAATATGAACAGCTCAGTGAGAAGGCACTCAAATACCTCTGGTCATTTACTAACTCTGAACTAGTAGAGAGAGCTTTTTCTTCTTACACCTTCATAGAAAATAAGTACCACAACAAGCTTAATGCACGTCTGTATTTAAGACTGGATCTTGCATTTTTTGAGCCTGATTTCAAGAAACTAAGTGCATCAAAGAAGTTCAATGATCTCACTAACAATGATTTGATCAACTAGTGATCTGCATAATTATTACTTTTCAGATAACACAAATAAATATTAATAGTAATAAATTAAAAGTTTGTTAGATACTTGATCATCATTATCAATATTTAACTGTTATGAATATTGTAAAATTAAATATGTGGTTTGTATTTTCAGTGTAGTAATTTTCTTTCCTAAGTTATTACCTCATTTCCACTAAGATAGGCACTGAACCAAAGTGTATTTAAAAACAACTGTTTTAAAAACAAGGGGCACAATTTATAGAAATGGGTTCAAAAGGGGTACACAAGTGAAAAAAAGGTTGGGAACCACTGATATAAATCAAGCATGGCCCTACTGAGCCCCAGGTTGACTGCGGGGTGTATGACTAATCCTGTAATATACTTGGACTGCTTTATGAAAGCACTTTTCAAACAGCTTTATAGCCTATCCAGGCACTCAGGGTTGGGAGTAGATATCTGGAGATTTATTGGATCATTAAATGAACTAAAGGACAAGAAGCACTGTGTTAATCTGCACGGTGAGAGAGACCCAGGGCACCTTTGCCATCCCCCTGTGAAAAATCAGCCCTGGGGCTCCGTGTCACCTACAACTCGTCAACAAAAGTACCCCTTAAGGTTTGGATGAACCCGCCCTCAGGTTCCTGGGGTGAGTGAGATGGGTCTGAACGTTTTAAGTCCAGGATAATGGGAGTAGTTGGGGGCGGGGAGAGAGAAGCCAGGAACTGACAAGGGTGCTGTGATTTAGCGTCTGTCTCTTTCTTCCCCTCTCTCTCCCTCCCACCACCCTGCCTCCTGCACAAGTAACTATTGAGAAGGGACAGAACAAACGCTCCCTTATGCAGCTCTCACAGCGTCTCTGGGTTTGTCTGAGGCAGCTGCCTGTAGCACGCTATGGTTACTCATTACCCGGGTTCCCAGGCAGGAAAAGCAGCAAACTTAATAGACCTGAACTAACCCTCAGCTCAAATACTCCGCTGTAAATAAATAAATAAGTCAGGTGTACCGGGACTAGGGGAGGTGGGTGGGGAAGGACTGGCAGTGCAAGCGGACCGATGGGGAAAAAGAAACTCAACAGAGTTTCTCTGAGGTGGGGGAGGAGCAGGGAGGAAGGAAACTCCCTTTGGGGACAGGCGACAGGGGCCTTGTCCTCACTTGCAGTGTGGACTTGAGTCTCTGCTGGCCATTCGGGGATCTGGCAGAGATGGAAGACTTTGACAGGAAAGGAAAGAAAGCCCCATTTCTCCAGCGCCATGCCCCATACCTCTAAAGCAAGGCTTCTTGGAATGATCAACTGCCACCACGTTTGCTAGTGTTAGAGGCACTGTGCGACGGGTCGTGAATTCTGCCTCCTTCCCGACTTCCAAAGCAAATGGTCTAGCCCACGGTCATCACGACTCCCATTCAACAGATAGGAAGGGTGCGGATGGATAAGAAGGTAAAGGGACCAAGAGGCAAAGCGACTCTTGGCACGAAGAGAGTCATATTCCCAAATTTAAAAATATCTACACTAGTGGTTCTCAAACAGGGGTGCCCTCCTCGGCTCCCAACTCCCCCAAGGAACACTGGGCAATATCTGGAGACATTTCTGGATGAGGGGGAGGGTGGTACTGCCATTGAGTGGGTGGAGGCCAGGGTTCTGCTATACACGCTACAATGAGCAGGGCAGCCCCCACCCCCAACACGACACAGAGTGACCCGGTCCCAAATGTCACCAGGCTGAGGTTGAGAAATCCCACTTTAGATCTCTGTTTCAGAACCCAGCCCACAGCCTCGGCCACCTCTAATTTCACAGATGGCATCAGTCTGTCAGCCCATGACAGCTCTGTAAAGCCACTCACTCTTCCGGGGTACGTGAGGGAGGAAAACCCTAAGACCGCACATGCGATAGGGCAGTGACCTGGGCACTCTGGGACCAAAGCCACAGAGCGCACAGGACTCACACGAAGGAGAAGAGGACATCAGGCAAACCGTCCTTCTCAGTCTCTGCCTGATCACGTAGCGGGCTGACCGAGCCATCTCACTACCAAGGGGCGTGGGTACAATCGTTCTGTCTTAAGAGTCTTTGCCAGCCCTGCCATGTTGGGGGCTCGGGAGTTTGCAGTTGGGGTTTTGCTTCCTCCCTCCTGAGTTTGTGGCTCACTAGCCAGCTTATTTTACATAAATGATACGTGCGTGCCTGTGCGATATCTGTGTGACGTGGGCATCTGTGTGTGCATGTGGGTGACACATGTGTGCCTATGGCATGTTCATGCGTGGTAGATCTGACATATATGTGTTATGTGTGTGCGCATGGTGTGTGCAACTGTGTGATGTGTGGACGCATGCGTGTGTGTGTGTGTGTGTGTGTGGCCACACCAGCTGATCAATGCTGGAATAAGAGGACCAAGGCAGATTCCAGAGGTACATCTGTGCTAAAACACGTCTGACTGATGCGCACCTTTGGGGAGACAGGACACCTGGAGCCTAGAGCCCCAAGAAGAGGCTGAGTTCAATTCCAGTCTCCGCATCTTCAGAGCTAATGACCTTGGGCAAGGTGTTTCACTCCTACGGGACCTGTCTGCTCATCTCTACAAAGGGATAATAAAAGCACCTCCATTGTGAGGACAGGAGTTAGTGACCTCACGTGCAGTGCCCAGTGCTGGGTGCATAGCCAACACTCAGTAGGTGCCAGGTGTCAGGCTGTCACTGCTTCATGAGGAAGTCCTCCCTGGAATCTAACCTGACAGGGGGCCTGCTCCCCTCCCTGCTTCCCAGGGGAGGCACTCCCCCTGGGCCGATCACCATGTCTGCATAAGAGCCCTCTCTGGGCTTCAGGTGCCTCTTGGTGGAGGGCTCAGACCTCAGCATTACAGCTACTCCTGGTCCATCTGGCCCAGACAGGAAGGAACAGGGTGAGCTGACTGCCAACCAGTCACCTCAAGAACCCAAAGCCTTCCCTGGTGGCCCAGCAGACTGTGAAGAAAGCCTGGCTGGGGCTTCCTCCCTCACGCCTGATGCCTGACGCCAGCCTTCCTGAATGCCCCAGATGCCTGATGACAATGTTATTGCCACAATAAAGCAATGACGGCCACGATCAACAGTCAGCCTGGCCTGCCCTTCCCAACCGGTTTGTCAAAGCGGCCCCTCCCTCCCCTGTTGTTAGCTCTCCGCTTGCTTATCTGCTACTGGAGACAGAAGTCTCTGGTTTAATTGTGGCAAATTAATTATTGAACTCCACAGCCATGGGCACAAGAGGATCGCTCCCATTCAAGGCCAAGGCAGAGGCCACGGTCATCGTCGCAGACCAGCTGGGCACCACACTCAGTCCCACACCCAGAGAGGGGCTCGAGGACACTGAGTGAGATGCTCTTCCTGCACGATACCTCTCCCAGACCCTTCCGTCCCTGACACCTCTGCAAAGGTGCATCTTCATAATGACACTGGTTGCATTAAAACACTTGCTTTGTAAATCAGTGCGTGGTGCTGGGCCACAGAACTCATCAGCTTACTTCTGCTGAGCTGTGTAAGCCCCTGCGCCTGGTTCTGAGCAGACGCCTCATCAGTGCTGAGCTGAAGAATGAGCACAAATCAGCACCCTTTCCAACGCAGTCCGACTGACTGCACAACGGCTGGTGTGTACAAAATAACTTCTCTAACTCGTTTAGTTAACCATCTGGAGTTGCACTTATGTGTCAGGCCCTGTTGTAAGCACTTCCTTTTAAGAACCCTCTAAGGTAAGTATGGTGGTCATCAATCTCTATGTTATAGATGAGGAAACTAAGGCACCAAAGACCTAAATGAGTGACAAACCGAGATTCAAACCCAGACAGCGTCCACACACCTACGCATCACCTTTCGCTGCCTTGAGCGGATGTTACCTGTGTGTGCAAAAGTAACCTGGGTGCCTGGAAAGGGCCAGCATGACATCTAGATTGTGATCTGTGCCACTGCCATTCCCTCAGTTCCCCCAAAGAGTCCCAACTGAGATCTGGGATTGCCACTCCCGAATCCCTGTCCTGGATTCTTTCCTCTTCCGAGGGCGCCTAGAGGACAAACACCTTCTGATCAAATGTTTTTCCAAATACTCAACATCTGGAAGGACCAGTTACAAAGGCCCCCTTTGTGTAGCCGGGAAATGGCCTGGCAATAAAATAGTGCCAGACCCCGCTGAGCTGGGAATGGCAGATGGGGAGAGAGCGGGTCAGGGGGGTGGGTGGCTAGGAGGGAGGGCACTGCCAGGGGACAAGGTCGGCAGGAGGTGTGCCTGATCGTATTAAGATAGTACGTAATGGCCAGCGCTTAGCTAGTGCATCCTGAGAGCTTTATCAATAGTGTCTTATTTACGTGAAAGAAAATTTAAGAAATGGTCACAGAGAGGGAGACAGCTGTATCTGAGAGGATATCTGGTATGACATGCAGAGAAGGATTGAATAAAACAGAAGGGTGGCAGAGAGATAGAGGAATTCAACATTTTTCACTTCTGGACCAGGCAAGGCAGAGAAACAATCACTGTTGGAATGTTAAAAGGTGACAGCGTCCCAACCCCATTTCCGACCAGCTTTATCCCATTTTTGGAACTGTGTGTTCACAAAGCAGGTGCAGGTGCCCTTGCAGAAGCCTCTTGTCCCTTTGTCCCAGCAGGTAGCTTTGCACATGTGTGTCACCATCCACAACGGTTACAAGAACCTATAGTATCAGACCGTGGGATGCCATGATCTTCCCGCCCATCCAGCAACAAACAGGCAGCACTCTGCCTCTGGCCCCGTGTGCCTCCAGTCTATTGTGCCAAAATCGCTATAAAAAATCCAGGCATAGAAAGCCTTATCCTGCTCCTTTCAAAAAGCATCTGAAAATCAATTTAGGCAGCTCTTGCAGAATCTCAGAATCTTGGGACTAGAAAGAATGTCAGGAATCTGGTCACAAATGGGAAGTGGATGGCCCACCTTGGTGAGGTTTGTTTAAAATGCAGAGTCCCAGGCCCTGTCCTAGACATAGCCACTGAGCAAGAGTGGGGAGTGAGACTCCAGGAACCTGCATTTGGTAAACTCTATAGGTGATTGTTTAATGCACATTCAAGTGCAAGAGGTATTGGTACAAATCATGGTCCAGCTTCTAGTATTTTAATCTGAAACACATGGCTGCATATTTCTCAGCAATCACTGAGTCTTTTCCAACTTTAATTTTTTAAGGCTAATCTTACCTTTCTAACCCTCCTTCCTGTATACTTTTATTGAGCACAAACTATGCACTGGGTGAGTTCATTGCATATTTTATTATTTAACATTCATGACACTCCCTTGAGTTATGTACAGGATGGGGGCAGTTAGAGAGGCAGGAAGTACAAGAAGAAAGGAGGTCACAGGAAAGCGGGAAGGCAGAGATGACAGAAAGCATTTCCCACTTGCCTGGCTTTGGGGAAGCAGCAAGCTGACTTTTTGGTGTGTCCTAGTCATTTTCACAACCAGATCATGGAAAGTGGCATCAAAACTCAGAACTGCCACATTTGGAGAAAGGAAATTCTACTTCTATTTTTCCAGACTCCCTTGCAGCTAGGATCAATGAGACAGGAGGTCAGCTGAGGTGCTTCTAGGAAATGTTTTGCTTTCCTGATAAAAAGGAGGGATGTAGCTGGTACTGAACTCCCCTCTCCTTCCAAACTTGGATAGTGTATTAGTTTGTGCAAACTTGGTTGACTTATTTCCATGTATAATGTGCTCCCATGTATAATGTGCATCCACACTTTTGGCCCAAACTTTCAGGGAAAGAAATCTTCCATTTTAATTCAAATTTTTATTTGTTTATATTTAGGTACTTTTTTCTTATATTATAAAGGATTTTTAGCATTTATTTTTAACATATTATGGTATAAAAAATTTTACATAACAAATAATTACAAAACACAAGAACAGATACAAGGTACAAGAAATGTTGTATATAAATTTTTTATATAAACACAAATAAACAAACAAACAAACAAAAAACCAAAAAAAACTGATTATTCCATTCCAGGGTATTATTTTGCATATGGATATCCTTATTGATTTCTAGAGTTACAGTTTTAACTCATAAGCATAAATAAAATAATTAAAAACATTTATATAGATATGGAATTAGTACTACCCATGTATAATACGCATCCTTATTTTTCCCTCACAAATTTGGGCAAAAAAAGTGTGCATTATACACAGTAAAATATGATATATTCAGGAAATAAGGACAGGAAGCCACAACCAGGAATGTTCTGGCAATTCAAGCTCTTGGAAATTAACAATGTGATGGCAGAAATTAAAAAGAAAAAGTCAGTAGTAGAATTAGAATATAATATTAAGAGGGTCATGGGACAGAAAAAGACATGGCAAATCCAAGAGGAGTAAGATGTTCAATCCAGGAGTTTCAAGATCCAACAAATGAAAATTCCAAGAGAGAAACAGAAACAAACTGAGGGGAGGAGACTGGGGAATAAACGGTACATGGAAGTGGCCATGAGTTTCTAGGGCTATCAAGGTCCCTCTATGATGAATGAAAACAGACCCACACCAGTTTCCTGTATCATAAAATTTCAGCCTATTAGGAGCAACAAACAAACAAACAAACAAATAAAAATAAGACCTTCACAGGAGGGAGGTAGGAAGCAAAGGAAAGGGAGGGAGATCTCACGTACAAAGGACCAGAAACCTGAATAGCACAGAACTCCTTAGCACAGGAGACAAGGTAGACGCATCCGCAGGGCTCCCCGCCTTCTGTGGGGTGTAGGGGAGAATTCATTTTCTTGCCTCTTCCAGCTGGGCTCGTGGCCCCTGCTGTCGTGACGCCTGCAAAGACCAGGGGCGGCTTCCTCATATCACATCGCGGCTCACCCTCAGCTCCTCCCCCGTCCATGTATGAGGTCCCCTGTGATTATGTCGTGCCCGTGGGGATAATCTGGGGCAATCTCCCCATCTCAAGGTCAGCTGATTAGCAACCTTAATTCCACCTGCACCCTTGCTCCCTCGGCCCTGTGACGTGAGATATCCGCAGGTTCTGGGGATTAGGACACAGACATCCGGGTCTACCATACCGGGCATGTCGCCGCTTTGTACAAAACCTGGGTCATTTTATTTAGGGTAAAGGGAAGCATGGTCATGAGCTGGGCACATGCTAAGGATTACAGAGTGGAAAGGAAGGAGGAGGCAGGATTCTCAACAACACCCCGGAGCCACGTGCTGCAGCCCCGACTGAAGTTAGGGAGGGAAACGTACCTGCTTTCGGGTAAGCCCCTGTAGGGAGGCTTTCCAACCTGCATGAAGCCACGTGCAAGGCTAAGGAAACTGTCACTTTTCAGGGGAAGGAGTCAACAGATAATGTCTAACACCGAAACAGGGAGAAAGGCCAGGGCAAGCGTGGTATTGGGAAGCCAGAGGTTCCGCGTGAAAAGAAACACCTGAATCAGAATTGAAAGAGGTGCTGGTGCGGGGCAGAGGTGAGGGGGCAGGCCAGAGCCCGACGGGCTTGCCTGACAAAAGTCACCTGCTGATCGATTCCTTAAGCTTTGCTTATCTGGTACTTAATAAATATTTTAATTAAACAATGACCAAAATGGCTTGGAGGACTTGTGGCAACAACCCAGAAAGTCTGAGGAAAATACCGGCGCATACACTGCCCCCAGCTGGGGTGGGTCAGGCTGGGAGAGTCTCCTGGGGGACGGGGCGTGGTCCCCCCAGGCGATCTCTGGGCTGCGGCTCGACAGCGTCGAAATGTGCCTTCCCCGGCGAGGACGCCCAGCGCCTGCTGCCCCTCCGGCTGACGAGGGCACGCAGGTAGGATGGGACCATGGGACCACTGCCCATCCCTGACGTGAGCTCGGAAGAGCAAGCGAAGAGAAGGGGAGTCAGGGGCCAGGTTCCACGAGTGGCCATTCCTCTCTGCACATCTGCTTCTCGGAGCCGGGCCCTGGGGAACGAAGCCAAGATCGTAATCACCCAGCACCCCCGCGGCATGCTGAGTGTGTGATACACCTGTCTCTACCATCAGGCAAATGAGTGGGTTCACAGGCCGAGGCCTGCCCCAACACACAATGTTCCCTTTTGTCCCCACCCAGAGCTGGGGATCAGCAAGGAAGCCAAATCCATCAGCACCTGATGCGCACAATGCAAGTTGTGACCCACATTCTCCAGCAGAGCCCCAGGCTGCCAGCAGGCAGCTCTAGCTGACACGCAAAGTGTCAGTCAACCTTCTCCAACCCCTGGGTGGGGACCCGGGGAAGCGGGGCATGGGGCTGTCACACCCAAAAAGCCATCCGGGGCCACAGAAGATGCCCCTGAAACTCTGACACACCCTTTCTTAAAACCAGCGCTAAGAGAGCGGCTTGAAGGAAAACGCCCCCCACCCCCACCCCGTGGGCAGAGGGCCGCCAGACGCGATGCGCATGCGCAGGGCGGGCCCTTCAAAGGACAGAACGCGGCCTGGGAAGGCGGGGTAGATGGGTGAATTCCCAGGTGAGAGTCCCGGCAAACCACCCACCGGGCAGGTGCAGCCAGCGAGGGGCAGGCTCCACAGCAGTTTGGGGATTTGGGTCCCTACGAGAACCTGGAATAATCACTACGAACACGGCCCATGGCACCATGTGTATTTCCTGACAAGTCCTGCAAGCCGTTCCTGGCTGTCCTCGTCTGTCCCGTCACCCTCCATCCATATGACCTCCAGCCACGCAGACAGGAAGATTCAAGCGTTTTCCTTGGGCAACCGTGGTCCTCTGTAGACTCCTAGATTGGCCCTAGAACTCAGCGCTGAGGATGGGGACAGGAGAGACGGGTGACTCTCTGGGGTGGGACCACTGGCACAAGTCTGCCTAAGCCATGGGGGCAAGGCAAGTTCAGGGCAGTGATTCGCGCTGACTCAGCCGTGCTCCCCGCCTCTCCTTCCCTGTGCTGACCTACCCCACAGGCCGATGAGAATGAAATGAGCTCATGGATGAGCTCCGAGAAAAGCACAGATTCCCTTAAAAATCCGGGATATCTGAGCTGAACAACGCCAAGTCAGATTTTATTGTTTTTGGCCAAAGGCCACTGCTCAACTTAAAGCAAAGGAATACGGTACCGCAGTACTTAACGTAAGTTAAATAACATCACCCCGTTTTTGCTGTGATAATGCTGTCAGGGTCATGTGAAAAAGCAATCCTTCCCTGTCTGAGATACGCACTGACCTCGTTATTCACAAAATGATGCGGAGGAGCAAGGTGACGGGGTCCAGACCGGCTGGGGGTTGGTGGCTGTCAGAACTGCGTGATGGGTCCACGGGGACCCATTCTGCTTACTTGAGTGCAGGTTTGAAATTCTCCACCATAACAGGTGGCACCAAAACAAACGTAAAAGACCACAACAAGAGGAAAGCACAATGTAAGAAGAACTCACGTAGGCACTGCAAAGCCGGGTCCGATCTGGCCCTGCTTTTAAATTGTAGTGGCCAAAATAGGTTCTGTTTTGCTTTTTTAATTTTTTTTAACCAGACAGTAAAAAGCTCCTGTCGGTGTCGGGCAGTAAACCACTCACCACTTCTGGTAGGATTCCCCAGCACGTCTGGTGACACTGTCTCCCAAAGTCCTCCTGCGATAGAGCCAGGCGTATGTCACACAACAGAGGTCAGGTGGGCCGCAAGCAGTCCCCGAACTCCGGATGCATTTTGGCCACAGCTGTAGGGGTGATTTAGAGGCGGACTGTCAGAAGGGAGGGCCGACTGGCTGGCAAAAATCACCTGTAATCACCTCGTAAGGCCTTCGGAGGTGAGGCATTCCCAACTGCCCGCAGGACGCTGTTATTATTTCCGTGGGACGTGTGGGAGAGGGCAGTCCCGTTTTTAATGGGGCGGCTTGCTCATGGAGCTCAGGTGGTCCACTGACTCTTTACCTCTTGCTGTTATACTTTTGTTCTTAGTGATTAGAGAGGTGAGACCAAAAAGGACCGATTCCATACCTGAGCCGGAATAGCCACACCCCAAATGCTAGGTGCCATCTTTTCTTCTGATGGGCACGATCCTAACCTCCTCCTCACCTTACTTAAGCATCTGACACCTGTCCTGGCACAATTCCTCTCTGCCTTCCAACAGAATCTGAATCGGGAACGGTGCTGACCAATTCGGGGGGACCTGGGCACACAGGAAGTCAACAACCCAGCAAAAAGCAGGGCATCTGGTATGTATGGTGATATCTCCAGGGGCCAAACAGGTGGGACCAGCCTCGCTGACCAGGAGAAAGAAGGGAGAAACGGCAGCCAAGCTCGCAGTGGGGGGAACCCAGGCGCAGGGCGGGGGGCGGCAGCCCTGGGCAGAGAAAGGCGTGTTTCCCAGGGACCCCTGCGCCCTGCTGGTTCGCTGCACTTTTGCAAACCACAAAGGCCGGCTTGGCGCTCCCTGCCAAGGCGGATCACAGGCTGCCGTGCTATCAGCATTGTCATCTCTTACACAGACACGCAGTTAGGGCTGTCACTTCTCAGGGAGCTAATCTTGCCTTCTTCCAGAGACATGTTGCTTGGCCATTCGGGCCGACGGCAGCTCAGGTCGCCCCTGGTGCCAACAGTGCCAGTCTGTACCCCCATTAATGTCCCTCTCTCCTCCTCCCTTAGCTGCCCCTTCTACCCCAACCCAAACTGAAGATGACGGCTAAACCTTCCGCCGGGTTCCGACCTTCACAGCTGGGAGATGAATATTCAGAAAGACAGCGCCCACGGAGGAAACGATCTAGCCTGACCTTCCCTTTCACCTTGAGGTTCGTGTCATCCAGCCAGTGTGACTGTCACTGCACTGGGAGCCTGGGTCCACTCTGCCTGTGGGGCCACGAGGATGATGACGGGAAAAAGAGGATCTGACTTTTCAGCGCCTGCCAACCGGACGGGTTTGCCAACAGTTTTCCCCTTGCCCAGAATTCTACAAACACGCACGTCCCCCTGCCCTACGTCACCCCTCCTCCCAAACAGCGTAACGACACGGGTTTGTGAGCCTTTCCTGTTTCCAGGGTATCATCTATGTTTCACCGCCAGTGGACAACCTGAAAACATCTCCCTCGTTTTACAGTTTAGGTTCCAAACAAAGAAAGCTGGGGTGTGATTTTGACCTGTACGACCTTTGTTTTGATTACACAGTCTATGATACACCTGGGTGACCCAGGTTTAAGAGCTGAGAGAAAATGGCAAAGGCGACACGATGTCACTCCTGTGACTCTGTGGCAGTGGAGAACTCGCCCAGAGGCTGGTTGGATGAAGTAAGCAGCCATGTGGGGGACGTCTCTGTGCCAAGGAGCTGCAGGCAGCCTCCGGGAAGGAAGGAAAGCCTCCAGCCCCCAAGAAGCGGGGCCCCAGGCCTACGGCTGCCGGGAAATAGATTCTGCGGGGAAGCAGACACCTGCCCCTCCGGCCTCCGGATGAGAACACAGCCCAGCCATGAGCTTGACTACAGCCTGGAGCTTCTGAGACCCCCGAGCAGGGAGCCCCGTTAAACTACGTCCAATCTCCTGACCCAGAGAAATGAAAACAATAACGTGGGTTGCTTGAAGCCACTCAGTTTGAGGTAGTTTGTTACACGACAGTAGAGAACTATTACAACGGCCATCTTCCACCGAGACTCCACATGTGACCAATGTGCACGTGGAGGAAACCTGCAGATTCATGAACCACTGACTGAAGAGTGGCCTTTATTTTTTCTTTTAACTCGTATTGCAGGTTTGTTAGTAAATGAAAACCCTTCCTTTTCCATCATTTCACATACTGCGTTCAATCAGCAGCTTCACTGAAGAAGCAGAAAGCGGGCAGCTTCCTAGCGAAGAGGAACGTGGAAGACCTGAGTGCTAATCGTACACCAGTTCATGGTTCTTTTCCATGGAATGCCCTCCAGGGTGTGCCAGTGACCAACGTGGGCTGCAGACCCAAGTGCATATTGACCACTCACCCTAAGAGGCAAAGGTGAGGGAAGGGGGTACACCCCTAACACCCTTAATGTGCACCTAGAAAGCAGAACCAAATTTTGGCTCAGGGCCTTTCCTCTCTTCGCATGCATCCCCCTAAGCTTATTCTACATTTTTTCTTTCTCCCTGGCGCATCTTGGACTTCTCAGAGGTCATGGCTCTTGCAATCAGTGAATAGAGATGCTACCCGGCCCAACACACTCCCCACCCCCCACCCCGGGCTGGGTCCTTACCAGCTCCAAACACACTAGATCCATACCCCTCCCAGTTAGATGGAGGGAGAGGGACTTTCCAAGTTCATGGCTCACAGTTTGCCAGAGAGTGGGGCTTATATCTGAATAGACCGCACGCAACTTCCAGTCTGATCTTTTAATCTGGGGGTGGAACATGGGGTGCAGGGATGCTGGGATACAGATCCCAAGATTTACCCCGTGCAAAGAACCACACACCCTTCCTCGGGCCAACATAATCCAGGTGCCCTTCTAGCTCATCCATCCATCCATCATCCATCCATTCATGTCTTCCATGTCTTGGAAACAAAGGGCAGGAGCCTCGTGTGCTAAGGATGCTGAGCAGCCCCAGCAGAACCTGCAGAGGTCTCGGTGGCAGCTCTCTCTCGGGGAGAGAGGGTAATTATGCAGGGCCCCTTTGCCTTCGAGCCACTGGCAGAATCTGGGCACTGTCAAGAGGACCGCAACTAGAAGGGAAGAAGGTGGGACAGATTCAGGGGTGCTGATTCCCCCAACTCTCAGTGGCAGTCCAGGCTCCCTCCTGCTTCTTGCTGTGAGGAGGAGGCAATAGCCTCCTCCAGGTTTAGTTCTTCCCGCCGGAGGACAGAGGCCGGTGAGTTGTGTCCCTCTGGCCTACGAAACACGATGCCACACCCTGTCACAGCTGCAGGGCTGGGCTGTGCTAGGAAGGTGACTGAAAAGTGAGTTCACTGCCTGGAACTGGTGAGGTTTCAGAGACCCCTCTGAATGCCCTGGCGCTGCAGGCCTCCCTGCCCCGTGCTCACGCAGAGCACAGGGAGCAGAGGGAAACTTGGAAACTTACTTAGAGCCGAGGAAGCCTGACCGGCAGGCAGGCAGGCAGGCTGGCTCACAGGCGTCCCTTCCAAAGCCCTACTGTGCCTAACTTTGTGTTTGTACTTTTGCATGATTGTTTCCAAAGAGCGCTTCTGAAATCGTGTAACTTCACATCCCCCAAACCCGGCCTTGGTAGGGGCGAGCTGGGAGCGACCAGCCCGCAGACGAGAACGGGGAGTTGGGGGGCAAGGGGCCAGCAGGGACGTCAGGGGTTGGTGGCGACAGATTGGCCCTGTTGGGTAGCCAAGCGGGTGACAGCAGTTGCAGGTTGCACTCTCTCCAGCGGGCGACGGAGAGAGGCGGGTCCCAGCAGCGCTGCACGTTGCGTGCAAAGCCGAGCGCCGCGCGCATCCGCCCAGCCCTGCAGCCCGCAGCCCCGCCCCGCGCAGGTAAACAGCGCCGCGCCGCCCGGGAGCCCGCTCCGGGACCCGCCCCCGGCGCCACGCCGAGGCCCCCGGGAAAGCCGAGACCTGGGGGTTACCCAGCGGCGCGGTGCGGCGGCCCGGGAACTTGCGCCGGCGCAGGCGGCCAGGCCTCATCTGACCAGGGCGCCCGGCCGCGTAGCTGGGGTGGGGAGACCCTGGTGGGACCGTATACACTTAAGATCTGTAACTTCGTTATACGTAAGCATGCCCAGTTTAAAAGGAAGAGGCTTTGGGCCGCCATGGACTCCCAACTTGCACAGATCCAGCTAACATTTATTGGGGGGGGGGGGGGGGGGGGGGGGGGGGGGGGGGGCAGGACGTTGCTCCAGCAAAGCTCTGGGGAGGGCGGTGGGAAGTCCATTTCCGCCTCCTCGCGCAAAGCAGAAGCGAGCCTGCCCCTGGCTGTCGCCTCCTGGGCAAGTAAAACCTCCTGGACCTGACCTTCCTCGTCAGTAAAGTGGAGTTATAGAATGTTAAGTCAAGAGAATTGAAGAGGTGGTGAGAGAAGTGGTCAGTGTAGAGGTCATTCCCACGGGGGTGGCGGCAGCACCAGGGGCTGCAGTTTGAGTCCTGGTGTTCATCATCCAGGGACCAGCACTAGAGTCCCTGGCACCCAAACCACAATGTTTTGGAGATGTGATAGGGCCTGGTCCCAGACCTCTAGCTTTCTTGGATCTAACCAATTTTCAAGCCTGTCTCTTCTAGAGGTCCTAGGAGCCCCCCAAAACCTTTCAAGTTCCTTGTCTAAGGAAGCTGGGGTTGGATACCGCTGTTTGCAACCAGGAATCTAACTAGCCTTTCTCATCTGAGCTCTCTCCTCTGCTTCTGCTGGTGTCAGGTAGGGAAGATGTCAGGACTCACTTTAGTTAGAGCTCATATTACCAACCCCGGAAAGCAGCAGCTTTGGGAAGGACTGGACATAGCACACATCATCCACAACAGTATCCCTTTTATTGATATGAATCACAGTTATAAGGTCTTGTCCATCAGAAAGAAGTTTGCATCATGTAGAACTACAAACAAAGACGTAAAAATACACACACACCTACCACCAAAACAAATCATCTCAACCGATCAAACCTCTGGGTGTGTCTTCCATGTTGATCATCAGTGCTTTGGAAGAAGGTACACAGGCCCGGCATCAGGTTGGCCTCTGGGGATTTAGGGCGTTCACAGAGCAGGGTGTTTACCCTTGGAAGCAATCAAACGTGTAAACTCAGAGGGCAGGCGTTGCTAATGCAATGCCCGGATACCTGGCTGGTGGGCTCCACATGTGAAGTCCCATGTGTTCCTGTGACCAGTGAGGGTGGCAGGCCTTCGCTGTGTTTGAAGCAGACAAGTTATGTCACCCCTGCTGGAGAAGCTATGTGTATGAAGGACTAGACGGGCATGGCTTCTAGTCTAGTTCAAGTCATTGTTCAAGGTCATTTCATAAGGAAGAACTAATGGAAATTTACTCTGAAAGGGAAAGTAAAAATCTCTTCTTTGCCTCCCCCATCTCCTTTCTCATCCCAAATTCTCTGGCCAAATTCCAGCAAAGCTTGCTGCAGCGTAAGACTTCCGGGTCACATTAAAAGTTACCACACAGCCAGCAGAGACGGACCCACCGCAGGTGCCAGACACCTTTCAATCGTTTCAATTAGCTTAAGTGGCCCCCTCCAGAAGTAAATAAAGGGTTTAAGTTCAAGCAGTTTGCTGGTGTCCCCAAGTCTCTTAGAAAAAGGAAGGCTATAAACTGATCAAAAGAAATGTTTGGGGGGTTTGAAAACCATGACAAACCACTTGGCTCTTGGAATCCAAAGAGAGCAGAGGGCTCGGATCAAAGCTATGCTCTGCTTTTCACACGGCTCACTGTGTGTTCGCAGCTGCCCAATTCCCTTGACTTCCAAGTGCCAATCTTTGCTAAAAATAAAATTAAGAGAGAGAGAGAGAGACAATGGCTGATTTTCTTCCCTTTGCCTTCCTCCCATTCAGTATCTCCCTCAGGGAGGCAGAGGAAGGTGTGTATTCCTCCTGGGGCTGCTGGGCGTTGGAAAGTAGGTGGTCAGGTCTGTGATGCTCTGGTTCTGGTATCAATGGGTAGAGGATCAATGTTGAAAGGTCAGGAGGGACAGACGAGATGTCCTGACCATTCGGCTCCGCGTCACCAGACAAAAATGCTTAGGAGAGAGACTTCTCTCCGGGTAGCTTGCTTCTGTAGGTGACCTTGGGGAGTTGCCACTGGGTCTGGCGAGGGAGACCAAAGGTATGAAAGCCGACGTCTCCCTGATCGGGTATGTCCTCAGTAATCCCACTGAAGAAAGGTCCCATTCAGTGGCTGAACAAAAATCCGTAGTTCCGTGAACACCTTGAAATTCCAAACAAAATCATTATCTCCCTCAACAGAAAAGTCAGAATTGTCCTATAATCAGAGTCGATCAGGATAATGTGGTGAGAAGGAAAGTAAAAAGGTTTCAACGTGAAGAAGGAGGCTCGCGGTTCCGTTGCCATGTCCTCGAGCTGCCTTTCCTGGGGCCCGAAGCAGCTGCGTGCTAGCCCAGGCCAACGTCCAATGACATCATCACCACAAACCCCAGAATGGAGGCCCAGGACGCCAGCTTCCCGTTACCACTAGGAGGGAAGGAAAGGAAGAACAGTAAGACCTTCCTGCGTTCTGGGGCGCTGTGCACCCCGAAAGCATCCTCAGCAAGCTCCCATTCCACCGGGAATTTACTGCTGCTCTTGCTAATGACAATACCTATGACCAGGAACACTGGTTGGGGCGTATACTACGCCAGGCAGACTCACGCATGTAATCCCAAAGGATAACCACATGACAGCTGTTCTGTCATTCCTCCCATTTTACTGTGGGGAAACTGAGGCACGGGGGAGTTAAGTAGCTTGCCAAAGGTCACCTACAGTGGTTCTGGAATCCATGGTTGAGTAAGAAAAGGGGCAATTAAATTCTTGAAGGTATTATTTAATCTGACCTTGTGGATGAGTCTCACCATCATTCTGCTGTAAAAACCAAAATGAAACAAAGAAAGGAAGCTCCCCAGCCCCCCGACACCTGGCCTGCAGTGAGACGATGGGGCCATGGATGTATCGCTCTGGCTAACACAGCTCACCTCTGCCCCCATTCCAGCCCCAGGAACATCGAGGGGGTGCGGGGGGATCTACAGAAAGAATAGTCTGTTTTGTGGCGGATGGAGAGGCAGGGTGTGTACGCCATTGCTTAACATCACCTGGTCCCTCTCTCCACCCACCTGCCCGTCACTCCTCTCTCTCTGGGCTTCAGAGAGCACAGGTGCAGAGAGGTGAGGGTGATCTTGGGAAGGGCTGGAAATAAAGAAAGGAGTGGCAAGTGCAGAAAGGGCAAATAAGGGGACTGGGGCCCGGGCTGGGACCGGGACAGCGGAGGGAGGGGAAGCTCTCCGACCTGATCTGGGCTTCGGGGATGATGTCATCCATGACCACGTAGACCATGGCACCGGCAGCGAAGGCCAGCGCGTACGGCAGGATGGGCTCAGCCAGGACCACGGCGAAGGCCCCGAAGAGCCCGGCCAGGGGCTCCACCATGCCGCTCAGCTGCCCGTACCTAGGAGAGAACAGAGACACGGCCCCCGCGGGGTGTCCCGCTGACGCTCAGCACGCCCAGACGGCAGACGCGACCCCCTAGCACGGGGATGCGTTTACGCCGCGTGGACGCACGGCCTTTTCTCACCTCTTCCTTCTCCTTCCCCTGCTCCTACATCATCTTTTTAAATAGCGTTATTGAGCTCTCATTCACATGCCACATGGGACACCATGTGGTGTCGAGTATATTCACGAGGTTGTGCAACCATCACCACCGTCCCATTCCAGGACATTTTCATCACCAGCAAAAAGAAACCCCCAGGCCCATTAGCAGCCATTCCGAGTTCCTCCCTCTGCCCACCCCCAGCCCCTGGCAGCCACTAACCTACGTTTTTAACTGTATGGATCTGCCTGGTCTGGGCACTTCAGAGAACTGGAATCACACAACAGGCAGTCCTTTTACTGGCTTATTTCACTGGCCCACATGTCAGCACTTCCTTCCTTGGATGACTGGATAATATCCTTTGTATGGATACACGTTATCCATATGGATACACATTATATATCCACCCATCACTGGATGTCTACATCGTCTTGTGAAGGAGAGGGCACTGATTAACAGTATGGACATTTCTGGAGGCCAGTTGTGCCTGGCATATTTGGGGGTTCTGGCCACAGTTGCACTCCTTCTGACGAGGCTGCACCCACCTGCCTCTTCTGAAGAGGTGGCCCCTACCACCCCATCTTGGATTAAGGAGAGATTTCTCCTTTTTAAAATATCCCTTTATCTGAGCTAGGAAGGGTGGGTCTCTGGTGCTTGGAATCCAGTAAGCCCCGATTAAAACAGCAGCTACTGAGCACTGAGCATTCAGAGAGCAGGAAATAAGCTGCTACCTGGGTGCCACGGCTGATCCCCACTGCCCAGAGACCCCTGCGACAGGTTGAATGCCCATAGAAAAGCCGTGGGGACATCTTTCCCCCACTGTCCCTTGCTGTGGGCATTTGGGAAGTCACACTGCCTCTGAGCCTCAACCTTTCCATCTGTAAAATGGGAGTGAGAGAGGACGTCCCCGCCCAGCCTCCCCAGGCTGTGGGAGGGTAACAGGGCAGCTTGTGGGGACCATCGGCCCCCCATCCCCACCCTGCTTCGCCCTGGCTGGGGTTGGCAGGGGGAGACAATGTACCACAGAACCCTCTGAGGAGGCCACTGATTACACCCCTTAGTGTGTATAATTCCTGACCTTGGTTTTGACCCTTCAGGAAAAGTGGGTTGGACGCCAAGCTCAGAGTGGAGTGAGAATTAAAAGAAAGTTTCTGACCAGAGCGCCCCTTTCCCTACCCCTCTCTCTCATGTGCTTCTCCCGCACGGGTGACGGTCACGGCTTTTGGGCTCGTAGAATTGCACTTGGGAAGAAACAAAACACACAGAACCAACCCCTGAGACTGTCTTGCCTGCCCCCACCCAAACCCTCTCTTCTGTAAGGCTCTGGCAATGGAGAAAGAGATGGTAGGGGGTGGAGATGGAATAGTTTAAGCATGTGTGAGGACTTGTAGGTCGCAGGCCCTATAAAAAGGAAGGCATTTTTATTGCTGTTATTAGCAGTCCTTTTACACGCTCTCACCACACATTCTAGGGCAGGGATTGTTTCAACAAAGAGGTGTTCTGAGGCTCAGAGCCCTGAGCTGGGGGCGGGGGCGGGGGTGGGGGTGGGGAATGATCAGACTTCCAGCCCTGGAGTCACCGCTGATGAGCCAGGTGACTTGAGCTGGTCACCTGCACCCAGGGCCACGGTTTCCTCCTCTGAACACCAGGGACCTCATCTTTTATGTCACTGAAAAGGTAAAATTAAGGAACAGACTAGAAAGCCCTTTGGGGACCGTGAGTACAACAGGTGTCATCTCCCCAGACGCTCCTGACAGAATCCTGGACTTCACACTGCTGAGGGCTATGATAGGGGCTGTTGGAACGACTCTCGGGGACAGGCCATGAGTTAAGGCGTGTGACATGAGAACGGACATAGGGTCTACCTCAGTTCTTCCCACCCTGAATGGACATCGCGTGGCCACCCACGGAGGGGCTCTGCAATCGGAGCCACGGCCATTCGGGCCGAAGGCCGAGAGCTGAGTTGCTCGGGGTCCGCCCCAGCCCCGGGGATGAGGCGTCTGTCAGGTTGTCGGCGTCTCGCCGGCAGCCCCGACCCCCGTCCAGGTCAGAAGGGGTTGTTCTGGAAGGAGGAAGCCCACGGGGAGAACTTACCAGAAGGCTCTCCAGGTGGAGAAGCCAGCCCCTCGCAGGGGGAGGCTGACAGCGAGGCCCTCTGGGAAATTCTGGATCCCGATGCCAAGGGCTAAGTTCCTGAAAGACAAGGAGACACGTGAAGGTGCTCGGCCGTGCCCGCCCCCGCCCAGGCCCCGCGCGTCCTTTGGCGTTAGAGATCCAGGCGAGGGCTGCGGCAGGGGGAGGGGGACGAAGGTTAGGGCACGCGTGTAGGTGGCGAGCACAAGGAGAGGGAGGCGGGTGACACGGATGCCGTCCTTAGGGCACGCTCTGCTCTGCGGCTTAGCACAGAACGTGTTCTGACAGTGATCGGCACAACTCGGCGCAAATCAGTTCCCTCCCTGCCCCTCGGGTCCTCATAGATAACAGGGAAGGGGCTCCACGGGGACAACAACATCTACCAGGAAAGGTTGCTGTGACCCAGTGACCTAATGCCTGTAAAGTTCCTAACGCATGAGGTGTGTCTGGTTTCTATTCCCCTGTGGCATGAGACTGGTATGTCACAATTCCTCCAGACGCAACTTCAGAAATGGGACAAGGAAGGAAGGATGCAGAATCCAACAGTGACTCCGATTTCCTGGGCCCGGGCCCGGCTCCCCGCGTGGACTCTCCGTGTGGGTCTGGCACTGGGCCGGCACTTCCCGGGGCCCCTGCGGTGCGGTGCTCACCAGGGTCCCGTCTCCTGCCCCTGTGGGACACTGCAGGGCTGTGCTGCACGCCTGGGTCAGGCCGTCAGAGCCACGCCTCGAGAGCCCGCTTTGCACACAGACCAGGTATCGGTGTCCAGAGGGGGGGGGAACGGAATGAAGCAGGTGCAAATGCAGCATGGGACCCCCAGGCAGACGGGCACGCACGTCAGTGAAGAACCCTCGTTACGCACGCTGCAAGCACACTGCACGTCAGCTTCCACAGAAAGCAAAAGCACGATGGGAGGGGACAGCACCGGCCTGAACGCCATGGGAAGGCAGTTGTAGAGTGTCTCCCTAGATGAGACTCTACCTTGGCTGGACAGGCCCATGGGACAACCTCTCCATGGAGGGCCCATCTGCTCACCAGAGATCTCAAGGGCATGAGACGAGGGTGCCACTTGGCAGGCAATGCTGGGCATGTAGCCCCAAGGGTGGAAGGTGGCCTAGACAGAAAAGGGAAGCTCAGCTGTCACTTGGCTTTCCGGGCAATTGGCTCACGTCTGTCCTCCTTGATGCCACCCATCAGCTCTGGACGGCGGCAGGGGAGTGCTGTGGACCAGCAGGCGGGCTCCCGTCTTCCCTGTCCACTCACCTGCCCCCCGGGCTCCTGGGACAGGGACACGCTTGCTGCCTTAGACGGTCCCATGAGGCTAGCTCTGGCCACAGCCTCCTGTCCCCCAGCAAAGAACACTGAGGACAACGTCAGTTTTCAATATTTCATCTTTTTGTCGGAGAGCTAGAACCTCAGCGTGGGTTTGCTTTTATCCCCCCAACTCATGCACACACGCTTCATACGGGGCTCAGGGCCCCAGACACCACGGGAGGAGGGAGCCTCTGCCTGCGAGCTGCCAGGTCAAGGACACTCTGAGGAAGAGGCCGACCCCACCAGAGTCCTGGACTTCTAAACTTTTAGTTTGCATGCGGTTCAGTCAACCAACTCTCAGGCCGTCCCGTCTTGACGTGACAACACTTCGCCTTAACATTCACCCATCAGCTCATCGGAGTGATGGCGTCTGGAAAAGGGTTATTAGTTCTTCAGTAAGAGAAGTGATCGGCATCTTAGGCGTGACAGGTCACTCACCTGGGACACCTGTTCATAGAATGAACTGGACAGGCAAGAAGACCCCCCTAAGCCCACCTGGCCCAGCACACGTCGGCAAAGGGCCCCCATCTGCATCGCTGTCGCCTGACCTCTCTCTTGGGGGTTCACTCGGATCCCTGACTGTTACCCAAGGCAGCTCCCTCCTTTCACTTGTTAGAGAGGAAGAGGTTCAGACACGCTCTGACCTCAACCCATGATCCACGGGGCAGTGCAGGGCCAGGTCCTAAATATTTTGGGCTTTGGGTGCCGTTCATTGTGGTGGCAGAGCAACCAGTTTGTAAGCAAATTGGCAGGGCCGTTCCCATCAAACTTGATGTACAAAACCAGGTGGCGAGCCCGATCGGGCCGACAGGCTGTAGTTTGCTGACCTCTGCCCAGGTATCTCAGTGTCCAGAGAGAGCTCACAAGATGGAAATAAAGACCCAAGGAGAGTCTCCCAATGAGCAAGGTCAAGGTGTGTGACCAGGTCTCGGGGCCCTGGGTGGACGTGGAAATAGCACTTTGTGGCCGGCTCATTGTCCATCGCCATCACCCGCCCTCGTGCTCATGGGCAGGTGTGTGACTTGTTCACAGTCTAACCCGCAGCTCAGCCCAATGTCACCAGAGTCAAGGTGGGGCTCCCTATCCAAAGTCCTCACCATGACACGGCGCTGACTGCGGCCATCAGCCAGGCAGGCTGTGCACGCCTCCTCCACATCCGGATTGGCGGGAGCCACCGTCCCGATAAGCAGCACAGAAACCCCATTCTTCTGTCCCTGGCAAGTCGCATCACCTCTGCCCTGCCCCGGCTCTGGCATGGGGCTTCCAGCCCGACGAGGCACCCCACCCTTGGGATCCTGCCAGGCCGCTCTCAGCAGGGCGCCACCCCGCTGGGCGATCATGGCATCTCCTGAGTGCTCCTGGGATTCCTTCACCCCCAGCAAGGGCTGGACATTGATTCTCTGTCCTTCCACACTTACATACATCCCTTCCTGATGTGGCTGTCCTCTGCACACACCCACACGCGCGCGCATGCACGCTGGCCCGCCATGCTCCCCTGCTATGCCGTATGCCCTGCATCTATTAGACGTCAACTAGGTAGGGGGACCCAGTGGAAGGGCTCAGTCCCCTCCATGCCCTCTGCAACCCTTCCCCCTCACATCAGCTCCAGACCGTGAGCTGAACCCAGAGCTCTCAGCCTGCACACCGTACGCACCAGGGAGACCCAGTGCCGGGCCCCTACTCAGGAATCCTGATCCATCGTGGTGGTGTCAGGCCCACGTCTGCAGGGCTGAAGAATGCACTGACGGTGCTGAGAGCCCTGACCTGAGACGTCATCACAGGGGATGAGTGAGGATGAGGATGGTGGCTGTGCCTGCCTCCCCACCACTATCCCGACAGCTGAGGAACATCGCAGCGTGGGCGACAGGAGGCAAGGCCATCCGGCGGGCAGGTGCTCCTGCTTCTCCTTAGCGGTCTGGAGGCAACCAGAGGCCGGACCCCATTTCCCTGGGCGGCCGCCTTCTCATCTCCTGCATCCTCCTCCGGCTCAGCCCCCCGAGTCACAAATCAGAGAACACTCACGTGGGCTCCAAGGACACTCAGAGCAAGGACTTGCTCAACACCTTCATTGTTAATGTAGGAAACGAAGGCATAGAGAAGTTCGATGTCTTTGGAGACAATGTGACATGCAGTGATTGAGCCAGGCAGACCTGGGTGGGACCCTCGATGTGCTGTTGTGACCCAGTATAAGCTACAAGAACCTTGGCCTTCACTTTGCCCATGAAATGGACATAAAAGGCCCCGTTTTCAGGGTTCTTTTTGGATGGGGGACAATCGTGTGATGTGCTATTTCCACCCTGCAGCCCAGAATGGATGCTCCTTCAACGGCAGCTGCTGTCAAAGTGCCCGAGCTTCCTGAGTGAGGCATCCATCCTGAGGGGACCCTCGTGTCCCCGTCCCCAATCACCCCCCCGGTGACCATCCCAACGTCACACAAATTTTTTCTCTCACTCATGCTCCTCCACCTTCTTGGTTCTGTGTCATTCTGCAGAGCCAAGACCAGAAATAGCACCTGACGACCAGCTGGGAGCCTCTGTTCAGGAGTGACTCAAGAATCTGCCACTTGGCCCTGAGTGTATATCACACAGAAGACGTTGGGAAGGGCCCCAATCCTTCTAGGAATTTACAGTCCAATAGAGGACAAAAGAGACCTGTGTGCAAGTTAGTAACAGGACAGCACAGAACCAGCTAAAGGCCTCAAGAGAAGCCTAAAGCATGGGGGGCGGGGGGAAGATTCCGGCAGAGAAAGACGATCTAGGAAACCTTCACGGCATAAGTGACACTTACGAGGGACTTTGGAGGACGGGCATCGTTTTGATAGCTGGAGAGAGATGGGGAGATGAGTTTCCTACTGGAAGGAGGAACGGCATGAGCCAAGGTGTGAGATGGGCGGCAGGGAGACCCAGGCCTTCCTTCCTCTCCCCTTCCCCCGTTTAAAGCCAACATGCAAACAGAAACACAAAACACACTAGTCAGAGCCCGTGTCTCCCAGACATCGGCTCCTGAGAATGCCTCCCGGGCACAGCTGAGCCTACTAGCTTTTGACGGGAAACCTGAGTGCTCAAAGCCCCAGCCCCACCCCGGGGTCCGCCCAAGGCCAAGTGTGGAGTTCCTCGCCAGGGGTCTCCACCCCATCTTCGGAGGCAGACCCCTTGGAGCGGTTTCCTTGACATCCACTCATTAGCCAGCTCCACTCAACCGGGCCCTGAGCTGGGGGAGAGCCACCAGTGCGCACTGGCCACGGCACAGAGCAGGTGGGGGAGCGGCACAGAGCACGGCAGACCCCCCTGCGACAGCCTGCGGCCCACACCTGCTTACCACGCCCATCAGAGGGAGCCTGAGGTCCCCCCGCTAGAATGAAAGTGCTGCTCATCATCATCGCCGCCACTTATCGTTACTGTGCTAAGGGTCAGGCGCGCTTGTAAGCACGGGACACGTAGCAGCATGCTTAGCCCTCTCCACCACCTCCTAAGTGTTTTCTACCATCATTATCCCCATTTTACAGATGTGGAGTGATGCAATGCACGAGGAGGTTAAGTGACTTGTCCCAAGGTGACCCAGCTGCGAAGTGACAGCAAGGACACTGCACCGCTACTCTTCGGGCCCTCTGGGTCTCGCCCAGAGCTGTCAAGCTGTCATAGAGACAGGGACCCGGGCTCCAATCCCCGCCGGGGAGCAGGCCAGACGGGGGAGCTGCTAACAGAGACCGTTGGTGTTACTGGGGGTGGAACGCTCAGCCACACCACAATGGATGTTTGGGGCTGGCCCCTTCCTTGTGGTGGGGGCCTGACCTGGGCGCTGTAGGATCTCTGGCAGCAGCCCTGGCCTCTACCCACTACAAGCCAGGAGCATCCTTTCCAGTCATGACAGCCAAAACTGTCTCCAGACATTGTAGAATGTCTCCCAGGGCCCAAATCACCCCTGAGTGAGAGCCACTCCCGCGGGTAAGCACCAGTTTGGGTGGGCTTGTTTCTGCGGCAAGTATCTGAACGCCAAGGAAAACCTCTGACCCCATGTACCTTGTCTGAGAAGGTCTAGCCTAGTGCAGCCGAGTCTCATAGGGAGCTTGGCTGTGGCCTTTAATGCCTCATCCTGAGGGCACCAGCTTTGGAGCCTCCGTGTCGTGCAATTCCGGGGCACCCCACGCTTTGTGAACTCTGTGGAGTTGTGCAATGGGATATTCCTGCTCGGACCCCAGTCACAGGTTGGGGCTGAGCTCTGGGGTTGGAGCCGAGGCCTCCGGGGGAGGTGGTGGAGAGCCCGTGGGTTTCTCTGAGATTTGGCCGCCCGCCGCCTTGCTCTCCAGGCTACGTTCTCTGGCGGCCGACGGGGAGGGGAGGGCAGCAGATTCCCGACAAGCCTCGCTTCGCGGCGCCCTCAGATCCTCCCCTGTGAGCATGTGTGTTCTTGCGTGGCAGGCCCTTACATACTGTTTTGATTGTTATCGTCCTGCCATGAAAGGCCTGATTGTTCGGGCTTGGTCATGACATCACCGGCTTCCCACTGGGGCTGCCTGTCAAGGGGTTTGATGAGCCTGCAGGTGGGAAGGGTCTGGATGTTCCCCGAAGGGCTGCCAGGCCCTACCTGCTCCTTGGGGCTGGCTTAGCACGCGAGGGATCCTCCCGCACCCCCTCCTTTGGTTCTGGGAGGCTCACTGCCACAGGCTGGGAGGAGGTGACCCATCCATTCCTTACAGTCAGCCACCCGCCCAGAAGTCAAACCAGCAGGCAGGGTGGTGTCTGGGGGTGCTTCTGGCCACCACTCCACCCCTCTCCTCACTGAAGGGTAGAGAAGCCTCCCAGGAATATCTGGGATCGCTAACTCCCTGATGTCCTGGGGATCTTTACCTGCTAAGAAAATAAATCAGTGCAACACACAGCCCAGGCACGAGCCTGCTGCGTGTGAGATTTAAAAGGCCCTTGGGAATATGTACCCAAGAGCAATGAACTTTACATATTCATTAGAAGGCAGAAACGAGGAGGGTCGCAGGCGCTCTATCAACAATAACCCCCAAACTGGAAACTAAGCAGGTGTCCGCGGACACCAGAGGGAATAAATAAGCTGTGTCCCATGCACACACCACAGCAGCCACAGGCAGCAGGACGAGGCATCTCAGATAGAATTCTGAGCGACAGAAGCTCCACACACAGTAGCAAATGCTGCGACCGTATTTACATAAATCCCTAAACGGGCAAAACTAAGCTATGCTTTCTTGCCTGCTAACGGAGCTGAGTCTCAATGGCCACGGCCACAATTTATTGGTGAATTCTCCTTAAGCAGTTTGGAATTTCAAAACAATGCCTTGGAGGAGACACTCGGGAATCTCTAAAGGTAGGAATTCAGGTCCTGGGTGGGGTGCAGGGGGGCGGGGGTCACACTTTTGAGAAAAGAGTAACTTCCCATTGCCTTTTAATACAGATGGTTCATTGCAGCTGAACGTTCGCGCAGAGAAGAGCACAGGCGGTAAGTCCCAGGCTTCAGGGAGCCCACACATTAGCAGCACCCCAGAGCGCCCCCAGTGCTGGGCTTCCTGCTCATCCCTGCCCTGCACAAACTCCCCAGGGAAACGACTGTCCTCACTTCTTAGGGCACCGCAAAGTGCGTGCTTTTGAACTTGACATCGACTGTTTAGGCGGCCCGTGAAGAGCCCAGGGGAGGGTCGTCTGGGGGTTTGGATGAAGAGGGTTCTGCATTGTCACCTCCTGCAAACTCGACACGTGGGTAGTTTCCTCAGACCTTAGGCCGGGGGTTCTGTATACCATGTTTCCTCAGGATACCTAAGCTTGCCCCCCCACATACCCCGACACCCCAATATCTCCTTTCACTACAGTTTCTTATTTGCTGAAGGCTTTCCAGTCAGCCGTCGGCTGGATCAACATTTTAGGGGAGAGGCTGTAACAAAAACATCTGGTTCTCCAGCGCGCAAAATACTGCTGCAAACCACTGAAAAATCTCCCAGCACGTTGGCACTTACTTCTAAAGAGCTTTAAGGTCCTTCAGAAACATTTATTATTTCTTTCACTTAAGGCGGTCGAAGCTCATTTTCCATTTTGCAGACGCTGTAACTGAGACCTACAAAGGGTGAGTGACAAGCCCAAGAACACAGCCCGGGTCACTGTAATATGGGGCACGGGGCAGGGTTCCAAGCCCTTCTCCACCTCAGCTCTTTCCATAAACCCGCAGGACACCGAGAGAGCTTTGGGGAAGGAAGACCATAAACCCTGGTGACATTCTCGGCCGCTCTGTCGACGCGACCCCCGCACAATCTGACAGCGAGTCCCGTGGATCGGCCTCACGAGCTGTCAAATTCAGGCGCTGCCCCCCTTCTCTGCTGCCCCGCCAGCTGGGAGCCTCCCTATCGCCTCCCTGGTTCCGGTGACAGCCCCCAGCCGGTCTCCTTGCTTCTCCCCTTGCCCCCTAGCCTGTTCTCTGCACACCTGTATGTCTGCTTATGCTGCTCCTCTGCTCTTGTGATGTCCCCTGTCCCTCAGAGGCCGAGCCCAGGCCCTGCTCCTGGCCGGCAGCGACCTATGTGTTCCTGCCCTCCGTCCCCTCTCTGGCCCCTTCCCCTCCAGCCACCTGGCCTCCATGTTCTTCCGTGGACACACTTGGTTACTCCCACCTTCGAGCTTTCCTGCGGGAACATTCCTCTCACATATCTGTGGCTCATTTCTTCCCATCTTTCAAGACTGGGTCACATGGCTTTTCCAAGGCTAGGCCACAAAAGACATTGTAACTCCCACCTGTCCCTCTTGACCGCTAGCTCTGGGGGAAGCCAGCTGCCAGGTCGCATGAGACTAGGAACTGAGGCCTCACACCAAGAGCCACATGAGCACGCCATCTTGCAAGCGGACCCTCCAGCCCCAATCCGGCCTCCAGATGATGGCAGCACCCCCTGACCTCTTGACTACAACCTCAAGAGAGACCCTGAGCAGGGACCCTCAGCACAGCTGCTCTCGAACTCCCACCCCACAAAAAGGGTGAGATAATGTCTACCAGTTTAAGCCACCAAACGTTGAGCTGCTTTGTCACACAACGGGCAACGGAGACAGTCGCTCCCCTAATTAAAACTGTAAGCCACCACAGCACTCCGGTCCCGTTAACTGCCGTCTATCCTCACCCTCCTTTATTTTAGGAGCAATCCATAACCTTCCAAACTGCGACACACCGTGCCCATTTGTTATGGTCCTCGCTCTTCCCGCCGCGCCGGGCCTGGCACCAGAACAAGCTAAGTCTGTCTGTGTGTTCGCCGGTGTCCCCAGCGCCCAGCGGACTGCCAGGTGCACACGACTCCGAGACATGGGCCTGTGAGAGCGCAGCCGGTGTCCCGTGCTCCCAGCCGCAGGTCACCCATCAGCGGCCAGCATGTCACACCCCGCCGGGCCTCGGTGTCCTCGGCTGTCAAATGGGAGGTTCAGTTGGGCGACCCATGAGCTCGTTCCCAGACCCCACGCTCCGTGATTCCGACACAACAACTGCACTGTGGGCTCTCCTGCCCCCCGGCGCTCATTTCCCTGCCCGCGCACATCTGGAAAGCCAAAACACAAAGCCATCTCATTGTGCACATCTGGACGGCATAAACCGACCCCTCCAAGAGGAAACCCCGAACGGCTGCTCGGGGAAAACGGCTGCTCGGCGGAGCGGCAGGCCGGGCCCGGCCCAGCGAGAGGCGCTGAAAGGCGCCTTTCTTTTCCACCCGCAAAACAATCTTCTGGGCACGCTCTGAGAGGCTGACAGCCCTGCTGCCGAATAGCAGACGCTCTCAATAGCCTTCGCCTGTGGTCTCCGTCACCGTTGCTCTCTCTGCCTGGCTCCTGGCCAATGCAACTCACAGAGCAGGGATTCCCACCCCCACCCCACCCCCACTCCCTGTTTAGAAGGAACTAGACCTCCAATTATCCTTGGGGCATGTGGACCCACTTCAAAGCTGAACCCCACCTGCTCCTCCTTCAGGGCAGGCCTGGGGAGAAGTGAGACACCCCTGACTATTTGCATGCAGTTAGAATAGCTCCCTTCCCTTGCCTCGTGGCTGGGAAGAGAGCTGCTTGTCAATATGCATTCTGCTGTTTGACAACCAGCCTGGCTTCCCAGGACAAAGAGGGATGACAGTCCTTTGCAAATGAAATGAGTTTCAGGGGCTCCGAACTTCCTGCTAGCAAAGATGCAGTGCAGGGAGGGGGCGTGCAGGGACATGTGGAGTTCTACCCAAGTGTAATGTCACAGCTACTGATATCAGTGGCTTGATGGCCAAGACACCTTGGAGTGCAGGAAGGCTCAGGTGCAGCAGGGAGCCTTTGAGTGAACAACAGGAGATGCTTGGGGGAGTGAGTCAAGGCAGGCGAAGACCTTGGGGTTAGGATGGGTCATCCTTCATTGTCATTCTCTAGACTTCTCTTCAGCATGCAGGTGACAAGGCGGGAGCAAGCCACAGAAAGTTACAACCTTGAAGCCCAGCCCCGGACCCTTGCACTCAAATAACAGATGAGACCACTGCTTTCTACTCTGAAGCCTAACAGCATGAAAAGCACATGGCCCACAGTCCCCAGCTCCCTGCCTCTGGGTACAGACCAGACCTGCAGAAAACCAGGCTATGTGCTGGAAAGAAATCTAACAGAAAGGCATCTTTTCCTTTTTATGGCTGCATACTATTCCGCTACATGGCCACATTGTAGTTTATTCAACTACTCTCTTACATAGGGGCACTGGGGTAATTTCCAATATTTTGCCATTACAAACAATGTTGCAATGCATTAATAACCTTGGGCACGTACGTATTTTCATGTTCCTGGAGGTGTATCTTCAGAGTCGATTCCAAGTGGAGTCTTGGATCAAAGGAAAATGCATATGTCGTTGTGTCAGATGCTGACACGTTTTTCTCCAGAAAAGCTTGTATCAGTTTGAATTCCCGCCAGGCTACAGGAGAGAGCTGGTTTCTCCACAGCCTCATCACAGAAAATGTTGTCATAGTTTTAAATGTAGCCCATCTGATAGGTAAGAAATGGTATCTTGGTGTTGTTTTAATTAGCCCTTTCCTAATTAGGTGTGAGTTTTAACATTTTCCCCATCTGCTTGAGGGCTATGTTTACACCTCTTTTTCTGTAAATAGTGTGCTTATGTCTTTCCCCCATTTTCCTACCAGAATATTCTTATTCTAAAAGGTGCAGCTGAAGTGCACAGAGGTGAATGGTCCTGATTGTGATATGGTTCATTGGGGGAAAGAAGTGCACGTGTGTGTGTGCATGTGCATCTATGTGTGGTGGGTATGTGAGAGTGGGTGTGTGTTTATCTGTCTACAGAGAGACAACAGCCTTACACACATGTAAAAAGAGCCCCGCCCAGGCCATATACACACAAAAGGAGCCAACTGTCAACATGTCACTATGCGCCCTTCCCTAGCTAGAGCAAACACGCCCAGGTGCCTGGAAACCAAGGGTCACATGGTTTCCATGTGACGGGACACTCGGGACAACTTCAATGCCAAGGGGCTGGGCATGTCCCTAGGTGGCTGAGCAAACTGGCAGAGAACTCAGGTCTCTAGCCATTGCTCTGTGAGTGCTGTCAGCGAACACCCCACCCCCGGCCACCCTGCCCCCTCCCGTGCCCCCAGCCAGGTGACCCTTGTCTCCTGGAATCTCATCCAGCCAAGGTCCTAAAGGCGGGCCTCCCCATCAACCTTCACGATGTTTGTGCCACCACTGCTTACTTTAAATCAACTCACTCTTTTTTACTTTTCAAGTGTGTTTTTAAATAAAATGGACATCTGTAAGTGAAGAAACACTTCATTATGTGCCTGACACGGAAGGCAACTGTAAAAGGCAACGTGTTGAAAGCAAACCACAAACAGTGGGTTGGCACGGATATGATGTAAATGCAGACACTAGTGGATGGCCCAGGGAGGAACCCCGGTCCCCTGCTGCCTTCTCAAGTCCAAACCCCAAAATGCAGATAGTTTTCTTTGCGGGGAGGAGGGGTCCCCAGTGCAAATGGGACATGTAGCCTGCATGATCATAATGTTCCAATATGGCATCTGGGAGGGAGTTGAAATTAGCTCATTGGAAGTGTTACACAATGGAGCTGAGCACATAGTAGGTGCTCAATAAATGGGAGCTTCCTCCTTTCATCCTCATCAGCATGATCAATAGCAGTGTGCAGAAAAGAGATGACAGAGCAGGCCTGAGGCTGCTCTGCTCCGCAAGGTCTGCTTGCAGGGTTGGCTGGGAACTGATGAGATGGTCACTGTGACTACACTGTTTGTGCAAATAATATGTGTATTTTGTAAGGTGAACACCTGCTTTACTTTTGGCGTCGACAAGACTAGTAAGTGGTAGGCAGGGCATGCCTGTGTGATCAGCCCCCAGGGAAATCTCTAAGGAGCTTCCCGGGTAAACGATAATTTGCGTGTCCTATGTGTCTCCCTGGGAGAGGCCTCCTGGGCGCCCTGCCTGGTCTCCTCCACGCTCCGCCCCATGTGCCCTCGCCCTTCGCTGAGTCTGCTCTGTGTCCTTTCGCTGCGATACATCTTAGCCGCACATACTCCTCGTGCTGAATCACCAAATGGGGGGTGGGGGTGAGCTTGGGGATCTCAGCACAAGAAACAGCAGCAGTGACAAGCTGGACCCAAGGGGAGTTGCTCAGAGAACACAGTACATCCTGGGCTTGTGCGTGGAAGGCAGCTGGGGTTCCGAACCCTAGTGGGCTGGAAGTGGGGGCGAAGGTCCAAGAGGGCCAGTGGACGGGGAGAGGCTCCGTGTATAAAACCCAGGGCCAGAGGTCACCGTGGGACTACAGGGACCAGTGACAGAGGCACATGTGAGACAAGAACCACGAACAAAGCACAGCAGCTGACCAGATGCGACTCCCCTCGGGCAGGAGGTGGGCGCCTCTGGGAACTGAGCTCTCCTGCAGGGAAAAGGAGGGGGGCGGGAATCGCAAAGTGACTGTGCTTAGAATGATCTGAGGAAATCAAACCTGGAAGTGACAGAGCTATCTTGCAGTGGCATGTGTCTACATCCGGGCAAGTGAGGGCTGATGAGCTAAGTTCATGGGCAATAGCAGGTCTCAAACTTGAGGGAGCATCAGACTCGCCCGCGGGGCTTGTTAAAACACAGACAGCCGGGCCCAGCCCAGAGCACCAAGTAGATTCGGGGTGGGGCCCGAGAATCAACATTCCCAACAAGTTGCTGCCAGGAGCCACACTCTGAAAACCAGTGACACAGAGAATTAACAGTTACACTTCTGAATGGTGTCTGATGCCCAGGCCTCTGCAGTGTAGAAGAGGAAGAGTCATCATCTGCCCCAACTGCCTGAGTGACTCTGGGCAACGCGAATCTCAGGAGGCTGACTCGGCCTCCCAGGGGACACTGGCCATGTCTGGAGACACTTTTTGGTTCTCACAATAGGGCACAGGCTACTGACATCTAGTAAGAAGCGGTCAGCGATGCTGCTAATTACCCCTCAACACCCAGGACAGCCCCTGTTACAAGCAAGTATCTGCTTCAGAACGCCCAGTGCTGCGAAGCTGAGAAACGCTGTTCCACCCCTTGCGGAGCGCACGTGGGTGCTGTATACCATGGGCACAGCATCCGTGGAGACTGTGATACTGGGAAAATGAAGCTAGAAGGGCTCCGCTCGGTTTCTAGAGAGGCCTCAGGCGTCCTCCTGAGCAGACCCTCTGGGATGCAGCATGGCGCAGCGCCAAGGCCATCCTGGGGACACCACCGTCTACACACCCAGCAAAGCCCGCTGCGCTCTCCTCTTAGCCTGAGAGCTGAGCCCATCCGGCTCCTTCTCCCTTTACACATCTCAGAAGAGGGTCAACCACATTCATCAGCACCCCATAAATAGAAGAAAAGAGTCCAAGGTCAAGGGCATCTTTGGAATATAGAATATTTAAACCTTTTTGGAGCTCCCAGCGAATTTCCCTACACAGCTATTATAAATGGGAGGTTGAGTGCCCACCGAGGTCATTCGTGAGGAGTTTATTTATTAGAATTTACGTACTTTAGGGGTTACGTGAAGCTCGGGGGGGAGTCTGCGGACCGAATCACCATTTATAACCCGTTTCTATTATTCCCCTGTGGGAAAACACCTTCCCTCTCAACAGCGGAAAAGGGACAAGAAGTCCCCAAAGGAAGGAGAATGAGACAAACAGGTGGACACTGGAGGGACAGCCTTTGTGCTTAGAAACTCCCAGGAGAGCCCTCCTGTGGCCCTTGGTGCCATGATCATGAAGCGTTTTTAGGGGTTCATCACCCCCAAGTAACTGCTGAGTTCCCATTCTCTCAGACAGACGCAACTCAGAACAGAGCTTGGCAACACGGAAGGGGCAATCGTCCCCAGGGACGTAGGGGACACGGCAAGCTCTCTTTTTTTCAAATTGTGATAAAATCCACATACCGTAACATCCACCATTGTAACCACGTTAACGTGTACAATTCCATGGCATTTAGTGCGTTCACAATTATTTCAGAGCTCTTCATCAGCCCCAAAGGGAACTGCAGACCCACTACGCAGTCAGCCACCGGGGCCCAGGCCCGTCTGCCTGTCCCCGCAGCCCCCGGCACCACGAACCCGCCTTCCGTCTAGATGAGCGTGCTGACTCCGGGCAGCACCGGAAGTGGAATCATACCAGCCGTGACCCTGGGGGTGGTGTCGTCTTTCCTGCAGCACGATGTGTTCAGGGTTCAGCCCGACAGTGCCGGGTAACGGGAGGTGCTTTGCCCCATTTCACGGCTGCACGCACGCTTCAGTGTCTGGGCAGAGCGTGGTTTGGGTACCCACTCACCCACTCAGGGACCCGTGGACGGCTTCGACCTCTTGGCCACTGGGACTCGTGCTGCCGCGAGCATTGGGGTGGAAGCCTCAGTGACGTGGGTGTACAACAGGAGTGGGATTTGTGGGTCCCGTGTTCACTACAGGGTGCTGTCTCAGGAGCAGGTGGAGGCCACCTGAGTGAGGTGCCACACGATTAGAACTGCATTCTGAAGGCTTCACTGGGGTTGGCATGGGGAGAGCATGGGGGGTGGGGGGCACAGTGTCCAGTGCTAAACCTTAGTCCGGAGGCAGAGGCCAGTGTGAAGGAGAGAAGTGACAGAGTCCATGCTCCTTGTCACTTTTGGCTCTACTCCTCCGCTTGTAGCCGTGAACAGGTAGAAAGAACCATTTTCCCCAGTGACACTGTGCCCTGAAACGGCCTGTGCGTCAACAGAAGACCAAGAGCAGGCACGACAGGCGTGTCAGGCCGATTTTGAACGTCTTCCTGGCCTAACTATGAGAAACTCACTGTCCCACCCCCCAAATCTTTCATGGTCTCTTTTAACTAAGGGTCCCCATCATGTCTGAGGGAACCGTTTCTTGTCGCCTGGCTATGCATGCAGCTCAGCTCTTTGCCTCCAGTGTGACTTCCACCCCGAAGGAAGCTGTTTATTCGGAGGGAACCTCAGCTATCTGCTTATCAGTCTTGTTACTTATGTAACTGCCTGAATTATGAGTCAGTCACAAGCACAGGGTGAAAGTTCAAATCTGAATAACCCAAGAGACCTGCAGCCTTGCCTGGAGGCACCCGGTTCCTTCTAAACACAAACAAAATGAACCGAAAACGGCCCGCGCCCTCGGCCCTCTGCAGGCAACCGGCATCTACAAGACGGACTCCTGCCTTTTTCTATTCCTATTCTAGAACAACGGCAGTCTAGAAGGTGTGGGGGCTCGACCCTCAGACCGAAAATCTGTCATGTGCCCAAGTTAGCAGTGGCTTCCCAAGAAGGCTTTGCTTCCTGCAGAATCTTCTGGAGCCCTTGGCATCCTAATTCACCACAAGCAACTGTTGGCAAAAGACCCACTCTGCTGTCCCATGGGGCTAGCCCTCACTAGGTCCTGGTTGGCAGGCAGAAAGGAAGGAAGGATGGATGGAACGAAGGAAGGAAAAGAGGGAGGGAGGGAGGGAGGGAGGAGGGAGCAGGGAGGGAGGGCAGGGCAGACGAGTGGATAAAACAGACGCTCCCACGGAAGAAGTAAGACGTCCAGCGTGACAACTGCTTTGGATGTGCTGCTCCCATTAGCGAGCGGTGAGGGCAGGATTTTGGACGTTTCACACCCAGCCAGTTGGCTGATAAAAGCTCCCACTGAGAGGCAAAGGGTTGATCTGGCAGAAACCCCATGAGGTAAACACACAGCCAGGAACCCAAAGAGGAGCTGAAAGTCAGGTGGGCCGTTGGAGGTCAAGTTTTCCAAGCGAGCCCAGACGCTCTGCAGCTCCATCACTGGCATCTTCCTAGAGAAGAATGAGCCCCGGGGTTCCTCTGGGAGGTCTGGCAGCTTGGGGCCCTTCCCTGGCTAAACATGGGGGGGGGGTCATCTTGCCTGACCCTTTGCCACACTGCACATCCGACCGCTGCTGGCAGAGGGGCCCTTTCAGTCCCGTCCAAGAGCCTAGAAGATTTCACAACCAAACTTTTGAGGGTAAATATTTGCAGTGACTCACGAGGAGGTTTTTCTGCTCTCGTCGTGGGCCCCTGAGGAGGTGTGGGCTTATTGCCCCGGCCCTGTGAATGGCTACATCCAAAGGATCTGTCAGGCTCCCTGGACAGCTCAGGAGTCAGAGACCCAGGTCCTTGACCCACTCCCCAGCTGGGAACTACCTATGCCCACTGCGCCAGAGTCAGCAAAACGTTTATGCCCGCCCCCCTCCACATCCTAGTAAAGTCAGGGTGCAAGTGTCCGGGTCGTGGCCTGCAGGCTCTGCCCAGGGTCTTGGGACAGGCAGACAATTTCTGAGCACAGGAACATGTCATAAAAGTGAGCAGCAGATGCTAAGGAGCCAAGAAGCCAGGACGGAAGACCTTCCTCACTCACCAGAGAGGCTGAAAGGCTACCAGTTGGGGTCGGGGCCCGGCTGCAAAGTCCTGACAACGGTCAAGGAGAACTCATGGGACTTTCCTGCAAACCCTACAAGGCTGTGTAAACTCGGGCTTCTGCAGCCTCAGTCCTCGACAGCTTGAATTTGTCAGCATGTCACAGCCCACGGGCTTATCCCAGGCCACCTGGGGGTTTTGATGACACATTAAGCTCATGGGCAACATGGCTGTCACCCTGTGGCCTCTGCTTCCAGCTGATCTGATTCCAGACGGGCCAAGCAAGGGACAGAAACGGTGCCGAGCAAAAACAGTGATCTTGTATTACACTCTGCCGAACACACACTTAGTTGACAAAAATGTCCTGGGCACTTCCTAGGTGCCACATTCCATGCTCCCACCAACACAGGGAGTAGACAGTCCAGAAGGCAAGCAGAAAAGCAGGCAAGCGACCACTTCTGCACAAAGGAACTGTGATCGGGGCTGGCAAGGGCGTGATCTTGGGGACCCGACAGGGACCCTCTATGGAGGTTTTAGCTCCTTGGGTGCTTCCCCCGGGAGTAGGGAAAGAGTCCTGTTTCATGAGCAGTTTTGTAACCTCTTCCCCTCCTGCGCTGCAAGGCCCTTTGGGTCCCCTCAAACTCTTCAGTGACACTTGATACGCCTGAGAAGTACCACGTGTGACGGTGGGAAGGGACAGGAGAGGCGGAGTCCACAGGGAGGCGGCCGACCCCTGATCTCCACGCTCCTCCTCCCTCCTGGGAAGTCAAGGGCTTGTGCAGGCACAGCAGGAGTCCTGCAATAGCCAAGGTCACCGTGACCGAGCCCAGGGTGGGGCTGGAGGGTGGGGGGGACAGAAACACAGCCCCAAGGGGCAGCAGACACGGGGACTCCCCCAGAGCAGGGACACCAGACAGGACGGGCGTGAAGAGGGCCGCTCGATTTTATGTGACGTCGTCCTTCCCCGCACAGCTCAAGAGCTCGCGAAGCCTCCTCTCAAAGGGGCGATTCTGTAAACGGAGGTTTTAAACTCAAAGGCAGCCTGGGAGTGGGGCAGCAAAGGGGAGCTCTTTCAAACCCTGGATGCTGACTCCCCAAGGACGACGCCGGCTGGACCTGTCCCTCCTCGGGTGACTCAGAAGCACAGTCCTCCCTGAGGATCGTTAAGTGGGGGACAGAGAAGAGACACTCAGCGCAAGTCCGGGCCCAGTCATGTCCTGGCGGTGGTGACCTTGGGCAAACGACAACCTTCGCTGCACTGATTTCTCTCCGTGTAAAATGAACTGTACTGGGGCCCGCGCACCCTCTACACGGTACAGCCTACCAGACCCTGGGGGTCGCCCCTCTGAGATTTTTTAGTTTTCAGAAAGCAGCACGTTTAGTGTCATCTGTTAACTCAACAGCTCTTTACTGACCACATACTGTGTGCGGAAATGCAAGAGCTGACGTTTTCGCCTCTGAGAGCTGGCGTTACAGTGGCTGGAGCAGAAGGTGTTTGCAGCTGATACGGAACGTTCAGAATCCCAGCTGCTGGAGGTGAAGTTCACTCACATTGCAAAAGGGAGCCTGTGGCATCTGGGGGGGATTGTTCACAAGTGAACACCAAATACGAACGAAGCTGGTGATTGAACTTGACTCACGTTTGAGTCATGTCTGCGTGTGAACGCCTTCTGTTTCTGAATGTTATCTCTGAGACGTTCATGGGCCCTTGCATGCATATGGATTCTGACCTGATATTTCTCTCCCACCATGAGCCTGGCTCATGACACTTCCGGTTTTGAGGAATCTGGAGACAAGGGAACGGGTCTCTCCCGCGGGACCCAGGGGCTTTGGTCTGACCGGGCAGGCTGCAATCTGTCCCCCGCCTGACTCAATTACATGTCCACCCATTTGTGCTGAGCGCCTTTTTGTAAAACTGCTCAAATCCTACGGCCATAAGGTGGGGCTGGGGGGCTCCAGAGAAGCCAGAAGACAATAAAGGTTTTTCAAGTCCAAGTCCATGAGACACTGCACAGTGGTTAGCCGGGGGCTGGACGGAGATGGAGAAGCAGAGACAATGGCATCGAAGGGTCACGGCCGCATTCCTCAGCATCTTGTCAGCTCACTCATTCTTGTCTGAACTGGGCTCTGACCCATCCGGGGTCCACTTCCTCAGCCAGGGCCTGCTGACCCAGAAGCGCTACGATTACACACACTTGGGGTCTCCCCAGCACTAAAAGAATGTTCTGTCAGCATTTCCCGGGTTTTATCAGATGCCAAATATCATCGTATGAACCAAACCTCTGGACCAATTTTACTTTATTTTATTTTATTTTATTTTATTTTATTTTGCTTTTTGGTATGTGGGTAGCTCCCTGACTGGGAATCGAACCCAGGCCGCAGCCTTAAGCCACTACACCACAGGGAACTCCTTCTGGACTAATTGTAAACCAGACACAGTGGAAGGAAAAGGGGAAACTGCAAATGTTAGAATTCAAAGGGGTCCCCCAATCTAGGTCAAAAGGCTCGAGCCCCCCAATTAGGTATGTACTTCCGGCACACCCCACCCTCCGGCTGCCCTCTCAGCCCCCAGAGGGTGTGTGAGCACCCGACCCCCCCTAGGTCCCCTGGGGGCTTCCTTGTCTCCCTCCCTCCTTTAATCAACACAGATGCGAAGACTGGCAGCACGCAAAGAACTCTTTAACCCCAGGTGGGTCCTGGCCTGGAGAGAACTTGCAAGCCTTGTAAATGTTATTAAAATATTTTGTTTAAACCTGAGATCAAGAAACCTTCCGTTCCTTGGGTGGTCCCAGAGCAGCAGGTCTCCTGTGCTCTGGAAATGCACAGATACCCCAGTATCTCGGGAAAGCTGCTGCCCACTCACAGAGTCCCACAGCCCCCCGAGACCGTGCGCAAAGGGGAGTCCAGTGTTCCCTGCCCCAGGCCCGACTTTTGCCACCCGCAGCGGCCACAGTCACCACCCCAGAGCAGAGAAGTGACGGTGCTGTCCCCCTGCTCCAAAACACTCCGCAGCAGCTCCCCAGGGCCTCGGCGAACGGTGGCCACGGCCGCATCCAACCTGGCCTGTTCGTGTACAGTTTGACTGGAGCCCAGCTACACGCCGTCCGTGGACGGATTGGCTGCTTTCGAGCTACAAGGGCTGAGCCGGGGCCTGCTACAAAGCCTGAAATGTTTACTGTCTGGCTCTTCAGAGACAAAGATGGCAGGTGACATGATGCTGAGCCCTCCTCCTTCGCTGGGACCCCCGGGAATGGTTTCCTCCTGTGTGCCCAGGGAGAGTGGAGGAGGAGGAGGAGGAGGAGGAGGAGAGACGGGGTGCAGGCTGGGCTCCCAGCCTGCAGCCCTGATTCACTGCCTCGGGAAGCAAGGCCTGGAGCGGGCCGAGGCCTGGAGTGGGCCGAGGCCTGGAGCGGGCTGAGGCCGGGTGGGGCCTCCAGGTGGCCCTGAGAGCGCGGGTGTGTGGCCGGGCCCTGGAGACTGAGACCGGCCTCTGAGGGCTGCGCAGTCGACCTCACAAAACCCACCGTGTGGTCCCGACCAGGCGGGCAAGCGTGTGTTTGAACCGAAGACAGTGCTTCCTCCTGAGGCTGTGTAATGTCCTTATTTATATAAAGTGCAGTCAGAAAGGCTGGATCGGCTCCCTTGGGACACTTCCTGGAACCCTGGTACCCTTCGCGGCTTCCTTCTCTGGCTCCTCCTATTTGAGGGGTTCAAAGGCATGGTCCTCTTAGTGTCTCAAATAGTACAGTCCCCCGTGACCTCAGCTGCCTGCCCCTCTGGCACCTCGGGGATACCCCTGCAGGACTCCCCTCCGTGACCTAACCCAGGTGGGACCTCTGGTTCTGTAGTTGGGATCCCTTTGAAATTCCTCCAGAAGAAGCCAGTGCCCTGGGCTGCAGACCCTAAGCCAGTTGAAACTCCACTCCCCGCACTTTGTGAGCTCCTGAGAGCCATGTGCTGCGGGGTTGCAGCAGAGCTGGGGGAGAGGGGTGTCTGAGCACCTTTCTGTCAGAACGCTCCCCGGCCACCCAGCCTGTCACACCCTGCCTCATCCACAGCTGGGTTTTTCTTCTCAGCACCTGACACACGCACCGCCCGACGCACACACCACACGACGCACGCAC
>PVJL010005147.1:0-44639 GCA_004026885.1 Lyroderma lyra
CACACACACACACAAAAAAAAAAAAAAAAAAAAAAAAAAAAAAAAAAAAAAAAAAAAAAAAAAAAAAAAAAAAAAAAAAAAAAAAAAAAAAAAAAAAAAAAAAAAAAAAAAAAAAAAAAAAAAAAAAAAAAAAAAAAAAAAAAAAAAAAAAAAAAAAAAAAAAAAAAAAAAAAAAAAAAAAAAAAAAAAAAAAAAAAAACACAGAACTAAGACACACAACCCAATAAGAGTAAATCGAAGGAAAAAAAAATCATAGAACATCATCAAGCTAAAACAACAGACAGTGAGAAAAAACCTTGAAATCGGAGATCAACTGCACAAAAAAGGCAGAATAAACCACATATACATAGAGATTAAACAACATTAAAAATGACTGGATCAAAGACGAAATTTAAAATACAGAGAAACTAATGAAAGTGAAAATACAACATATCAAAATTATTGGGATGCAGCGAAAGCAGTAATGAGAGAAATTTATATCATTACAGGACTATCTCAAAAAATAAGAAAAAGCACAAGTAAACAGCCTAATATCCCATCTTAATAAACTAAAAAAAGAACAAAAAAAACCCAAAGAAAGTAGAAGGAACAAAATAATAAAAATTACGGCAGAACTAAATGAAATATAGAACAGAAAAATGATACAGAAAATGCAACAAAAAGCTGATTCTTTGAAAAGAATCAATTAAGATTGACAAACCCCTGACTGGGCCCATCATAGGGCAAAGAGAAAAAACACATATAACCAAAACTAGAAAATAAAAGGGAGAAATTACAACTGTTACCACAGAAATACAAAGGATCTTAAAAAATACTATGAATAACTACATGCCACCAAATTAACAATCCTGAAAAAATAAACAAATTTCTAGGAACATATAATTGACCTATCTTGAACCAAGAAGAACTGAACAATCTAAATAGACCAATCAGCAGGAGGAAGAAAATTGAAACAATCATCCAAAATATCCCCAGGAATAGATGGACTCACCAATGAGTTTCATAAAATAGTCAAAGAGGAACTATTGCCTATTCTCCTGAAACTCTTCCAAAAAATTGAAGAGGCATCACTTCCCAACTCTTTTCATGAGGCCAACATAACTTTAATACCAAAGCATGGTAAGGATAACACACAAAAAAGGAAAACTATGGACCAACATCTCTGATTAACATAGATGCAAGACTCGCAAATAAAATACTAGCAAATAGAATACAATAATGCATAGAAAAAATTATACATCACAATCAAGTGTGATTCATCCCACGAACACAAGGATGGTTCAACATATCAAATCAATGTGATATACCACATAAACAAATGAAAAGATAAAAATATATGATTATATCAATCGATGAACAAAAAGTATTTGACAAGATACAACGTCCACTTATGATCAAAATAATGAATAAAATGGGTATAGAAGGAAAGTACCTAAACATAACAAAGGCCATATATGACAAATCCTCAGCTAATATCATACTGAATGGGGAAAAACTGAAGCCTATTGTCCTAAAATCAGAAACAAGACAGGAAAAAAAAAAAAAGAAACAAAAAAAAAAGAAACAAGACAGGATGTCCCCTGTTGCCACTGCTATGCAATACACTACTGGACATTCTAGCCAGAGCAATCAGGCAAGAGAAAGGAATAAAAGGTATTCAAATTGGGAGAGAATAAGTTAAACTCACTTTTTGCAGATGGAATGATCTTTTACATAGAAAATTCTAAAGACTTCACCAAAAGACTATTAGAAATAATAAAACAAATACAGTAAAGTTGCAGGATATAAAATCAATGTACAAAATCAATAGCATTTCTATATACCAACAATGAAACTTTAGAAAAAGCAATGAGACAAACAATACATTTGCGATTGTGAATGACAAAGAGAATAAAATACCTAGGAATAAACTTAACAAAGAACGTGAAGGACTTATACACTGAAAACTATGACACTATTAAAAGAAATTGAAGAGGACACCAAGAAATGGAAAGATATTCTGTGTTCACGGATTGGAAGAATCAACATAGTTAAAATGGCTATATTACCCAAAGCAATATATAGATTTAATGCAATTCCCATTAAAATCCCACAGATATTCTTTCAAGAAATAGATAAAGGAATCAATAGATTCTTAGGGAACCCCCCAATCACCAAAGTCATCCTATTCCAAAAGAATAAGGCCGGAGGCATCACACACCCTAATTTCAATGTATACTACACAAAGTGTCAATAATCAAGACAGCTTGGTATTGACCAAAAAACACCCAGACACACAGACCAATGGAACAGAATTGAAAACCCAGAAATACACCCAAAAATATATGGACAGATAATTTTTGACAAAGGAGCCAAAAACATACAATGAGGAAAAGAAAGACTCTTCAATAAATGGTGCTGGGAAAATTGGAAAACCACATGCAAAAGAATGAATCTGAACTGTGAACTGTCACCATATACCAAAATTAAATTAACTCAAAATGTACCAAAGACCTCCACATAAAACCTGAAACAACAAACTGTATACAAGAAAATATTGCAACTAAACTTACAGACCTTGGGTTTAGGGAGGAATTGATGAACCTGACCTCAAAGTCCAGTAAAGTAAAAGCAAAAATAAATGAACGGGACTATATCAAACTAAGCTTCTGCACAGCAAAAGAAAACATCAACAAATCAAAGAGACAGCCAAGAGAATGGGAGAAAATATTGGCAAACAATGCTTCTGATGAGGGGTTAATATCTAAAATACACGAAAACTTCTACAACTCAACAATAAAATAAAAAAAAAAAAACAAGCAATCAAATTAAAAAATGGGCAGACAACCTGAATAGACATTTCTCCCAGGAACACATACAAATGGCCAACAGATATATGAAAAAATGTTCAACTTCACTAGCTATTAGGGAAATACAAATCAAAACCACAATGAGATACCACTTCACACCTTTTCGAATGACTATAGTCAACAAGACAAGAAATAACAAGTTTTGGAGAGGCTATGGAGAAAAAGGAATCTTTATACACTGTTGGTGGGAATGCAAATTGGAGCACAGTAGAGAGGTTCCTCAAAAAATTAACAACAGAGTTACCATATGACATGGCAATCCCACTTCTGGGTATCCCCTACCAAACTTTGAACTCCTTAATCCACAAAGACATATGCACCCCAATGTTCATTGCAGCACTATTCACAGTGGCCTAATCACAGAAACAGCAAAAGTGTCCTTTGGTAGATGACTGGCTAAAGAAGCTGTGGTATATATACACATGGACTATTACTCAATCATAAGAAAAGATGAAATAGGGCAATTTGTGACAACATGGATGGACCTTGAGACCATCATGCAAAGGGAAAAAGTCAAACAGAAAAATATAAGAATCATGTGATTTCCCCCACTTGTGGTACACAAAGCTGAAAGCAACAAACAAGCAAAAACTCATGGACACAATCAATAGTTTAGTAGCAACTGGTTATCTGAAGGTATTGGGGGGAGGGAGTTGAGAGAGATGGGACAGGATCTCAAATATATGGTGATGGAAAGAGAGCTGACTCTGGGTGATGAACATATAACACAACACATTGATGATGTATTGTAGAATTGTACACCTGGAACCTATATAATTTTTACTAAACAATGTCACCCCAATAAATTTAACAATAAAAATTATCAGTAGGGATAGCTAGGCTGCAGAGGTCCCCTCCAGAAAAGCGGGGTTTCCCAGCCCCACACCAGGCTCCCCAGCCCAGGGTTTCCATGCCAGGAAGAAAAGTCCCCATAACTTCTGACTGTAAAAACCAATGAAACTGTGGCTGAGTGAGATGAGGGTGGCTGCAGTCACAGGCATACTCTTAAAGGGCCCAGCAACAGGATTTATTCCTTACCTACTCACTAGTACTGAGCTTCAGCACTAGGGCAGCTGTGTGAAATGTGCGAAGGACATACAAGGTTAGCCAATTAATTTCGTGAACTCATCCTAAAAAAAAAAATGGTATATACAAGTACCTCATTGCTGAATATCACTACAGTCACTGTTGAAGTACTCCCCTTGGGAAGCTATACACCGACGCCAGCGCCTCGCCACCCATCAAAGCAATTTTGGAACTCTTTTTTTAGTATGTTCATCAGAACTGTTGTCATGCCCAAAAATCTGACAATTAAGTTCACAAAATTGCCACTGTACACTTATGTTGGCAGCACTGTACAAACAACTTGGTAAGGTGTCATAACTTTGGCACTGAATTGTTTGTAGAGTGCTGCCAATGTACAAGTAAGCACAAAGTGGCAAGTTCATGAACTTAATTGTCAGATTTTAAGCACAACGATAGCTCTGATGGCCATTCCAGAAAGAGTTATCAAATTGGTTTGAAGGGTACACTAGGTGCTGGTGTCGGTGCACGGTTTACCAATGGGATTACTTCAAAGATGGAAGATGACTGTAGTGATATTCAGCAATAAAGTATGTAGCACTTTCTCTAGAATGAGTTTGTCAAATTAATTGTTTGACCTCGTACAAGGAGCAACTGAAATGTCTGGCTTCAGGGTGAGGACTGTAGGGGCAGCTTTCCCCTCAGGGGGAGGAGATGGGAGAAGCTATTGTTTCCTTATTAAGCCCTCCTCCTTCCTGTGATCAGACACAGGCAGTCACCATATTTGAGTCTCCATCCAACTGGTTATCACCTTTCATCTGTCCCACCTAGGTGATTTCCTGAGACCCCATACAACCCAAGTTTCAGTGGCTTTTCCCTAGAAACAACCTGTCTTAACTCATGCCGTGGTCATTTAAAAAATCTCCAAACATTCACAAAACCCAAACAAGTACCACCTGTCTTCGATGTATCCCTTATCACTCAATGAGCAGCCCAGCCCTAAGCCTGGCACTAGCAATAACCAGGCTCAGTTCACAGATTGGCTTTTTGAGGCAACTCCAAGCCCAATGTGGTAGATGGGGGTGGCCATCAGCGATTGCTTTCCAGGTGGTCCCAGGCAGAGCTCAGGCTGTGGCTAAACTTGGCCTGAAGTTGGTCCCCTCCAAGGAGGTCCTGGGGATGGCACACCTGGTGGCCAGCTTCAGATGAAGTTGGAGCCATCAACCAGATGCCTCTAAGGATGACACACACAAAGGGAAGACTAGACAGGCACCAGAGTCCTGCTAAAGAGAACCCTATGGCATATGGTTAGCCTTGCACCACATCTCCATTGTAGTCATGGCCAGTCCTCACAACAAATCAGTCTGAGGGTCAATGGCTCCCACTGATGTCCAGACAGCAACCAAGGCTCAACTACAACAGGAATTCACATACAATCCACATAAGAAACACACTTGGAGCACCTGGCTCTGGTAACCAGGGAGATTACATCACTGAGTCCCACAGGACACCTACTATTAATACATAAGGTCACTCTGTTAAGACCGGGAGGCACAGAGCCCTACCCACTAAATAGAAATAAACACACGGAGGCAGCCAAAATGGGGAGACAAAGAAACATGTCCCAAATAAAAGAACAGAACAAAGCTCCAGTTAAAGAACTAAAAATAATGGAGACAAGCACTCTACCAAACACTGAGTTCCAAACACTGGTTATAATGATACTCAATGATCTCAGGGATAACTCACAAAGAGAAAGGAAACATAAAAATGGAAATAGAAAAAATAAACAAGAACCAGTCAGAAATAAATACAATAACTGAAATAAAGTATACATTACAGGGAATCAACAGTAGATCAGATGAAACAGAGGATCAATTCAGCATTTTAAAAGATAAGATAGCAGAAAACACCAAATCAGAACAACAAAAAGAAAAACATAATCCAAAAACATGAGAATATTTCTGTCCCAGAAGCCTCTGGGACAACATCAAGCATACCAACATTTACATCATAAGGGTACCAGAAGGAGACTAGAGAGCAAGGAATCGAAAACCTATTTGAAGAAATAATGATGGAAAACGTCCCTAACCTGGCAAATGAAATGAATATTAAAGCCCAACAATTGCAGCGAGTCCCAAACATGATAAACTCAAAGAGGCCCACATAAGGACACATCATAATTAAATGGCAAAATAAAGACATGAAAGAATTTTAAAAGCAGCAAGAGAAAAGCAGTTGTTACCTACAAGGGAGTTCCCATAAAACTGTCAGCTGATTTCTCAACAGAAACACTGCAGGCCAGAAGAGACTGGCATATTCAAAGTGATGAAAAGCAAGAACCTAAAACTATGATTACTCTATCCAGCAAAGCTATCATTTAGAATTGAAGGAGAGAAAAGAAATCTTACCAGACAAGAAAAAGCTAATGGAATTCATTATTCCCAAACCAGAATTACAAGGGCTCTTATAGGGACTTCTTTAAGATGAAAAGAATTTTAAAAAGTAAAAATAGATGAATAATAAAATGACAATAACTACATTATCTCTCAACAATTACTTTCAATGTAAAGTAAGAAATGAATTAAATGCTTCAATCAAAAGATAGGGCAGCTGAATGGGTAAGTAAATAAGACCCTTACATATGCTATCTTATAAGAAATGCACTTCAGATCAAAAGACACCCAGAGACTGAAAGTAAAGGGATGAAAAAAATACTTCATGAAAATGGGTGGGGGGGGGGAGTTGGAGTAGTAATACTTACAGGGGCTGTCTGGAAAAAACCCAGCCACAAATGTCTATTTTTCAAATTACATGGCTGGATACTTTCCGGACAGCCCTCGTATATCAGACAAAATAGGCTGTAAAACGAAGCCTATAACAGGAGACAAAGGAGGACCCAGTGATCCTGCTTCTGGGTATTTATCAGAGGAAAACCAAAATGGTACTTTGAGGGGACAAATGCACCCATTCCAACATTGTTTACAAGAGTTAACATGTGCAGGCAGCCTGGATACCTGTCGATGGATGAATGGATGAAGAGGAGGTGGTACATATATACAATGGAATACTACTTTGCCACAAAAGGGAATGGATCCTTGCCATCTGTGGAAGCATGGAGAGACCTGGAGCATACTTAGCTGAGTGGAGTATGTCAGACAGAGAAAGACAGATGCAGTGTGATGTGGCTTATATGTGAAATCTAAATTAACAAAATAAACAAACAAACAGAAACAAACTCATAGATAAAGAGAACATTTTTGTTGGTTGCTAGATGGGAGGGGTGATGAGCATGAGTGAAAAAGGTGAAGGGATTAAAGAAGTACAAATTGGTTGTTACACAGTAGTCATGGGAATGCAGGGTATAGCACAAGGAATATAGTCAGTAATATTGTAATTAATTATTATGTCACATGGATACTAGATTTACTGGGGTTGGGGGCAGGGTGAAAAAGGTGAAGGGATTAAGAAGTACAAAACAGTCATGAGGATGAAAAGTAAAGCAGAGAATAAAGTCAATACTATGGCAATAACTATACATAATACCAGATGCGTTCTAGACTAGTCAGGGAATCACTTCTTCAATTATATAAATGTCTAACCATTATGTGGTATACCTGAAATTAATACAAAATAATACTGAATGTCAAAATAAAAAAAGTGTTAAAAAAAAGTACTTACACTTCAATATACAGTGGTACGTTGGTACTTGTCATTGTTTCTGGGAGGCATGATGAGTACCAAAAATGGTGAGTACCAAACAAATTTTTCCCATAAGGAATAATGCAGTGGTACCTCAGTGCTCATTAATTGATTCCAAGAGGTGCACCAAGTACCAAACAAAGGACGAGCATCAGACAAAATTTTCACATCAAAATGTGTCATGTACAAAATTCAATGAGTTTCAAAGCAGTCAAGTACCAAGATATGACTGTAGCTGTATTTTAAATTTAAAAACCAAGTATTTGTAAAATATATAAGAAAAATGATATCAAAAAGACAAATTGAAAACTAATTTGATCAGTAAATATGTCTCATGTTATTTATAGTAAAGGGAGCACTTTTAAAGTATAATAGTAAATTCTCAAGAAAGTGAATGATATAAATAAAAGTGTGTACATCAATGGTGATGCTCATAATTACTTGTTCACTATATCAGAGAATATTATATACCTAAAAACATAATGAAAAAGAGACACGATGTTGTATATATTATAAAATACAGCCTGCGAGCCTAGAATAAATGGTTTCATTTCTAAGGTATGAGCAAAGATAATTTTTTAACTGAATACTACGGTGATGTCTAAAGATGGAAAAATTTGATCTCTCAGTCAAGCTCTAAAAAATGTATGATTACATGGAGTTCCCTGGTGGTGTAGTGGCTTAAGGCTTTGTCGCTGGCTCTGTCAGCGCTGCAGCCTAGGTTCGATTCCTGGCCAGGGAACTATCCACATACAAAAAAAAAAAAAAAAAAAAAAAAAAAAAAAAAAAAAAAAAAAAAAAAAAAGTATGATTACAAATGGGAAATAAGGTTAGTAATACAGACTAGATATTATTTCATTCATGTAGCAAATATTTATTGAGCATATACTATATGTCAGGCACTGAGGCATTAGCAACATAGCAATAAGCAAAAATGATCACAGTTCTTATCTTCATGGACCTCGCTATACAGAGAAAAGCTTGATACTAAATAAGTTAGCAAACAAATATAATATGCAAATGTAAAGCCAAGCTATAAGAACCTGGGAAACTGGCATTGTCTGAGGAATGTTTAAGGACAGCTTCCATGGGAAAGTGATGCTTAATCTGAGCTCTGAGAGATGAATAAGAGTTCAGGCAATTGACCACAAGAGAGAAGTTACCAGCAAGGGAAATGGTATATACAAAGATCCTATGGCAGATGAAACACAAAAATCAAGGAAGACTTTTTGCAGAAATAGAAAAATCCATACTAAAATCCATACAGAATCTCAAGGGACCCTGAATAGCCAAAACAATCGTGAAGAAGAACAAAGTTGAAGGCTTCATACTTTCTGATTTCATAACATATTACACAATGCTACAGTAATACAAATAATGTAGTATAGGCATAAAGACAGACATATAGATGAAGGAATAGAATAGAGAGCCCAAAAATAAACCCTCACATACATGACCAAATGATCTTCAACAAGGATGTTGAGGTCACTCAATGGGGAAAAGACAGTTTTTTCAACATGAGGTACTGGTTAAATTGTATATCCATATGCAAAAGAATGAAATTAGGTTCTTGAACCATTTTCCTGCTGAAGCCTGCTCCTACCTCTTTGGAATGTACTTTTGCTTCAATAAACTATCTCTTTGTTTGACCTCAAAAAAAAAGAGAATGAAATTAAACCCTTACTTTACACTATACACAAAAATCTATTCAAAATGGTTTAAAGACCTAAACATAAGACCTAAAATGATAAAAAATACTAAAAGAAAACATAGGGGGAAAGCTTCATGACATTGGATTTGGCAATGATCTCTAAAGGTGTACTCATTATGTAAGGAGGGTAACTAAATAATCAGTCATTTAATATTATATAAAGCAGTGTCATAAAATATCATCCCAAATATTTATTCTATCCCAGTTCCTGCCTTATTTTTCATGCACCAAATCAGAAGATTGAAGAACACCAGCTATTGGAGTCATGGGTTTCACAAAGGGCACCCATGGGAAGATTCCTATACCTATTGTGGAGACCAAAAGCTGCCAGATGTCCATTTTTAGTGCTTCCTTTTTTAAAGTCTAAATTTCACAACAAACGAGGCACTGAAGATCAAGGTTTCAGTCTTTCTGCTGCATTTAGAGTTGGAATCTGTGCCCTCTAAGTTGACTGATTCTCCTGCTCTACGTGCCATTAGCAGTAACTCTACCCAATTGCTCAGGTAATTGCCTCCTCCTATAATGAAGTTGCCCATTCCTTCAATCCCATGAACTTCAATCCTTTCGGTTGCTTACTACACAGTTCATATGCTACCTCTTCTATAAATCCCTCCCGCCAGCCACTAGGGCTACAGTGAGATTCAGTGCCCTCTTCTACATGTCTGCTGCACTTACGGTGTGTGCCTTCAAAAGGGTAGCACTGATGACCTGTTGCTTTGTGAGAAGGCTAGTCCTGTGTGTTGTCCTTTATCTCCAACAGACTTCAAGCTACTGGAAAACAAGGCTATGCCTTACATACCTTTATAGCACCAAGTATGGCATAAGTGTTCAAAGGATGCTTGTGATTCATATGAATGTTTTCAGAAAAGAAGTCAAAGTAAATTATGAACTATAATATGGACTCCTTAATCCATATTACTGCAAACTACATTGTGAAGCTTAAAGAACATCCTCACTGCTTAGACAAGTGTAGCTTACATAATCTACCCAGTTGTTATTTATTTGAGACAGTTCCCTCCTGGTTTCTCCTCCCTGTCAATCTGTAGGATTACTGCATCTTCCAGTATGATTTCCTGATTTATCCGAGCCCACATCATAATGGAATTGTTAATTTCCCCTTTTGATAACAGTAAGAAAAGGCTAACACTAAAGAATAACCGGAGAGTTGAGATATCCCTGGGGTTAACCATGACTATAAAAACTTAAAAAAAAAATCCTTGAATAAAACAACATTTATAAATATTGCCATGAAAACCATTTATTATTCCAAGAATTTTATGCTTTTTCTTTTGGCAGTTTTCCTACATAGCCATCCTTGACTAAATACTCTTCATTATCCCTGTTCTTTGGAACTGTGTTACCCAAAAGGATTCTTAACTCAGCTGCCTATGAGCTAACAGCTGGCCATATATAGAATAGGATGAAATGATGATGCAAATGAATGTTGGGACAATGGGTAAATGGAAGGAACAAAGAGAGGCAGAGGCAATGCCAAAAGTCTGAAAGTCAGAAAAAGAAAAGAAAATCCACGAACTTGGTGATGCTCCAGAGAGGAAACCAGTAAGTGTTGACGCTAAACTGGCAAAAACATCAATACTTCCTGGTTCCCCCACTGGGTGCATCAGTGTACCACTGGCAGGCTGCTCTTCTGCTTAAAGTGACAAATAGTGAATGCATTCAACAATATGAAAAGGAATAACCCATACTCCAGAAGCATGGCTGTGTGTAACAATAAAATGTAGATGGTGATTGCTGGAAATCTCAGTCTCAGCTCTGCTGATTAGCTTAATGATCACAGACAAGTTATTTTTCTGTCTTTGAAAACTACCAGTGTTTCATGGCATTAGTATGTAAGAGAGAGTTAATATATTAATAGTAGTCCCAAGACTGCTACTCTTAAAAAGCCCTGCATGCAAGGTTGATACTCAGTTAATTTCTGGGAACTTGGATTTCAGGAAGGTTCCCACCTCCCTAACTGATAAGAGTAGCTCTCCTAAACTGTGCAAACAATATGCTAAATACCTGTCTTCCTTCCTGAAGTCCAGAATTTTGGCACATACCAGGCATAGGGTTATCTATGTAACCAACTCCCAATAGAAACTCTGGGCATTGAGTCTCTCATGAGTTTCCTTGGTAGACAGCATGTCACACAGTGTGTCACAACCCATTGCTGGAAGAATTAAGCACAACCTGTGAGACTCCAATGGGGCAGGACTGTTGGAAGATGTGCCTGGTTTCCTCCCAACTTGGCTCCATGTGCGCCTTTTCCCTTTGCTGACTTTGCTTTCTATCCTTTTGCTATAATAAATCATAGCTGTGAGTGCAATTATATGCTAAGTCCTCTGAGTTCTGCCAGTAAACCATCAAACCTGGGAGTTGTTTGAGGGGCCTGACACAACTGGTAGTGTTGAAGAGTCTACCAAACATTTTCCAACAACCTGGTGAAGCAGGTATTATGTTCATTCCATAGATAAAGAAAGTAAAGTTCAGAGAGGGAAATGATATACACAGAAAATAAATATCACAGTGTCTATTATATAAGGGCTGTCCAGAAAGCATCCAGCCGTGTAATGTGAAAAAATAGAGGCATTTATGGCTGCATTTTTTTCTGGACAGCTCTTGTATATGGGCATTCTCAAATTTCAGTGAATCAAAGAACAATATGGAGTGCTTGCTAAAAATGCAGTTTCTTGGGACCTATCACCTAAGACTTGGATTAAGTAGGTTTGAGATTCAGGAGCCTGTATTTACTATAAGCATCCCAGATTATTCTTATGCAAGTAGTCGAAGGACCACATTTTGAGAAACATTTTGATGTACATGAACTACAATGCCCAGTTTCCCAAGCTGGGTATTAAACATTAAAACTAGGATTTGCACTAACCCTTTTAACAAGTTTGAGGCTCTTTTCAAAACAAAACTACCAAATCTCTCAAACTCTTCAGTTCCTCTGGTTTGCTCTGCCTTCTCATTACAGGTATCCACCCAGCTGATAGCAAATGGGTGCAAATAAAGTATATTTTACATTTCTAGCACCCAATACTAAGTGGTATCCTGAATCCAAATAATGAACACTCACCACAGAAAGTCAAAAGATATACACAGCTTTTGGAGAGTTAACACTGCAGCTTTGGTTTTAAAAAAAGATTTGATGTGCTGGTGGCAACAGAAAATATAAGCCTATACACAGATTTAATAAAAATAATGTGAATTTGCTTACAATTTTAGAAGTTGAGGACAGTATGTTAATTATTGTTTTCTATGAATGGCCAAGAAAGGGGAGGGTGCGACCGATAATCTTTCTGGCCAATTGAGAAAACAGCCTTAAGCAAATGTTTAACTTTTTCTGACTACTTTTTAAAGTGGAATGAAAGTATTTTTTTTTCTCATTTCGAATAAGCATAGTGTAGTACTTTGTCCACTGAAAGAAAGTTATTTTCAGTGCTATATACTTAATAGTAGCCCAGTCTGAAATGCACAAACTTACTGAAAGCTACTTCTCAACTGATCGTTGTTTAGGTTATTACTTACTCAAACTGTTATCAATTCAGTTCAAAACTATTCAGCAAGTATTTATTTAGCATCTACTGTTCACTTGAGGCTATCCTGGCCGAAAGACAATTATCAAGAAAACTCTTTCCATTTTTCTGAGACCTAGGTGAAGAGGAAGAGACTAGGAAAATATTATATAGCCACATAATACTTTAAGACAATATATAATGGTGGAGCCTAAAGAAACAAATAATATCAGTTTAAACAGGGTAGGCCTCACCAATTTTCCCATATTCTATTAATATTAAATAAACATGAGGCAAAAAATGTAATGAAAACCTGTATTTCACATATACAGATTAAATTTCCAAATCTGGATACCCATGGTCCAACATTATCTATAAGCCACATATAATCAAAGGAGTCAGCTGAACCAGCAATCCATCCATATAACTACAATAATTGAGGGGCTGTCTACCACCATGCTGGCATAGGTCATCCCAAGTCCTTATCTGCAGTACTGAGCACTCATTCATCATTAAACTGCAGTAGTATTAACATATGCTGTAGTCATGCTAATGTTTGTTTTACAATCACCACTGATCTACCTTTATACCAGGTCAAGAAGGTAAGTATTAAGTGAATGGAAATAAACTTGAAAAGAGCACCTAGTTCAGCAATGGAAGCCCCAGAACCTCCCTGTCCACCAACTCCAAAAATTCCCCCCAATCTCAAAAATTCCAGATGCAAAGGATGAATCTATATAAACCATGACAGATGTACAGGAAACTCTACTACCTTGATGAAAAATATAGTCTTTTTATTTTGTGTCCTAGGTTTTCACTGTCTTTGGGAGAACTAATCAACAATGTTAGAAAAGCAGTCAGCCTTGATTATTTTTTCCATCACTCAACAAATCAGAATCGAGTTCACTCATGGGCTAATTCTTTGTGTATCATCCAGAAACAAAGGGGCAGGGTGTGTTAGTTATGGTTCTCCCAAGAGCCAGATGGTGGTCAACTGGCAACCCTGGTGAGGAAACAAAATCATCTGGACAATTTTGTCAGTATGAAAACGACCAGCTTCACCTGTCCAAATCTCACCTCTGCTAAAAGTTTATTGAGAGCATTGGAAACTACCTGATTTGGAGGCACTCAATATTATTAATTAAAGGGCTGAAATATGCGCAATAATCATAAACAAAATGAGTAAACTAAAGGTATTTAGAAGACATCCAGAGTTCTATGTTGCTTGATTAGGAAAAAGGCTTGTTTTCAGGTTATTTAATAAATATAATTTAATAATAAGTAGTTCAAGTAATAGTGATTCATTCCTAAATATAATTTCCCACCTTACACAAGATTCAGCATACAATAATTTAATAAGTCAAAAACGGGGGAATTATTGTTGTTTAGACTCTCATTAAACCTTTAAACTCAAGTGAAAATGCTACTGCAATCACTAAATCACTAGGAATGTTATGAAGAGTAAAGGACAGGATAATATAAAACTCCCTGACCCTTAAGTCTCAACTAGTCCAAACTCCCACTTAAACATGCCTTTAAAGGAAATAAATTGTATAGACAAAGCTATTGTATGTATTATTAGTTACAGAGACTGGAAATTCTGATGGGAATTGGCAGTGCTTTTATTATACTCAGAGGCATCCAACTGGGTAAATCTTTTAAGACACCTGACCTGTCTAAGTCCTAAAAACCTACATCAAATCCACCAATTTTTTTCTACCTCAGAACCCTCAAAAGGGAAGTCACAATTCATTAGAAAGGAAAGATTATTAATGGCAAAGATGTCAAGTCCATGTCTTTAACAAAAATACAATGAGTCACTATTTCTTTTAGCCTGAAACTGGAGTTCCTAGGGAAATAAATGGTCTTTTTAAACAATTCAGCAAATACTACTAAGCCACTGATAATGGAACTTCCAAGAGGTATTTACTTCCCATGTCAGGTTTAAAACATAAAGCCCTATTCTAACATGTACTATCTAGTTTTCAGTGATCAACAATTACAAATACCACCACTGCAATTTATTTCAAAGTCAATTTCAGACTTTAGGTATACAAAAAACACACTTCATTTTAATAAGAATTCATAGCCCCATCTCTGAAATATAAAAAGTAATCATAAGATAGCACACAGTATCTACACTGCTGTGCAAATCTCAAAGTCCAACCTAAATTTTTAATGGTAGCCTTATAGTGATTTAAAAGGAGTACCCTCAAATAATCTCTACTAGGCAAAAGATGAGTACAAGGTCATATAATTAATTTCACAAACTCATCCTAGGAAAAGTGCTACATACTTCATTGCTGAATATTCCTACAGTCACCTTGGAAGTACTTCCCTTGGGAAGCTATGCACCAACACCAGTGCCTAATCCACCCTTCAAAGCAATTTTGGAACTCTTTTTCTGAAATGGCCATCAGAGCTGTCGTCATCCCCAAAATCTGACAATAAAGTTTGCGAGCTTGCCACTGTGCACTTACTTTGGACATAACCTTGACAAGGTTATGACACCATACCAAGTTGTTTGTATAGTGCTGCCAAAGATAAGCACACTGGCAAGTTCACAAACTTAATTTTCACATTTTGGGCACGACGACAGGTCTGATGGCCATTCTAGAAAAAAACATCCAAAATTGCTTTGAAGGGTGGACTAGGCAGTGGCATCAGTGCATAGTTTCCCAAGGGGAGTACTTCCAAGGTGACCATAGGGATATTCAGCAATGAACTATGCAGCACTTTTCCTACGATGAGTTCATGAAATTAACTGTCTGACCTCCTGTATGTGGCTTACTTATCCAAAGGAGATAAAACCTACTCCCCAAATTATGAAGTCATTCTTTAGTAATTAGTATTCCACAGCATGTTTTACATATGATTCAATGGTTTGCAAATTAATTATTTGTCCACAATTCCTAAGAACCTTCCAGTTGACTGCACTAGTACAAATTCCTGAGATTTACCATAGTCATGGTTGTGCAGGAAAATGTGAGCAGTTGGGTGTTTCTGCTAAAACAATGAGGTCAAAGCTCATTTCAGTGTGAGCTTAAAGAATTCTCTGCAGAGATCTTGGTCAGGGATGCAAAGTTACTAGCTTCAAACCTGCAAGCTGGCACTTCAAGAACTACAGCATGCCCTGGTATACTGGGCCAGCACAACCTAATTAGTAGACTGATACAATGCAAATCACTCTTAGCAAAAGAAAAGCACAAGGGGCTCTTGGACAAGTACTTGGGTTGTTTGGTTTCAAATGTTCAAATCCCTGAAAAAAATGAGAATGTCAACATCTTAATTTTAAGCTAATAATTTAGTACAAACCAGAGACCAGCTGTTTTCCACTGAAAGAGTGCCATGTGAAAAGACTATCATTTCCCCAAATATTACCATAAGCTCTCTTTGTCACCTTTCCCTTTTTGTAACCCCCCAAAACACTCCAAGATCACAAGAATCAATGTGAAACAACTATTAAGTGCAATGCTCTTTTACCTTCTCAGGTAAAATTTGAGAAACCAATTTTAGTCCCCTGCTTTAGCAAATCATCCAGCACCTGCCAATTTCTATGGATTTCAAGATAGGTAATCTGCTCCAATTTCATAAGACATGTTTCTCAGTAAGGTAAACATTTAGTAAAACATTAACATAGCACCCTTGTGATAATATCCTAAAAGGGGATGTACAATTCTTTCTTTTAGCCAGAGAACATTTGTGAAAGTTTCCAAGGCAAAAAAAAAAAAAATGAGAGCAAAATAATCTGATGCATGAAAAAACATCAGCAATGCTTTGATTAGGAATAATCGCATGAAAAGAACCAAATTGACAAGTTTTCAAACCTATATTGTGAGAGCTTTGGGGGAGTGCACAGTACTCAATCATTGTTCTGAACGACAGAAAAATCCAAACCTACACATGAACCCTTTCTTTCACATCACTGGCAGAAATAAAATACTACTTCCAGCCACCCCATTTGCTATTAAGTTAGTTACTACAAATAGCATATAAGTCATGGTTCCTGTTTTGCTCCATTCTTAATGTACCCTCTAGGAGTAAAACAGGTTACTCAAAAAAGTCTATAGACAGAAATCGCTTTTCCCTATGTTCAACTCCCACGGAAAAGACATTCAGTGTTCTGGGGACTTGGAGGAGGGTAAACGTGGGTGGAGGAGTCCAGTCAGCAGCTTGCCTTCTCCCAGGGATTCAATGTCTGGGGCATTCAGTATTTGGCTAGGCTTCAGCCGCAGCTCTCAGCAGTGGCTGTGCCGCCTCCTGGCGTCTCCACATCCACCCAGCCCACCGTGACAATCGCCCTTGCTTTTATTTATTAGCCTTTAAAAGGTGAGCTTTTTATGCTGCATCTCCAAAGTTTGTCCAGACTCGGGTCCAAAGCCTTCCGCCTTCAGGGCCGAGCACTAGGCATGGCTGAGTCTTGCCCTCGCTTCAGGCCCCTTCAGCCCCCAGGTCTTTATTTGGGTCACAGATATAGGTCTACGTTTACCTCTTCTGTTCGCATCAGAGGAAACAAAAGAAAGCCACCTCCCTGATAATAAAACGCCATCTTCGACTAATTGGCAAACCAAGGGGCCCCTGGGTCTTCTCGCCCCCACCCCAGCCTCAGGCGGCCCCTCATCTGAAGCAGAGTTTGTAACTGCCCCAGGAAGCTCTGCTTAAATTGTCCCAGGTGAGTGGGTGTGTATTTGTGTGGAGGGGACTCTCTGAGAGTCCTCCTCACCCTCGCCGCCGCGGGGACGGCGTGTTTCAGTGAGAATTAAAAGTGGGTAGTGGTGGTGTCTCCCATAGATGCACTTATCTGCTCAGAAAACAGTTCTCAGGGACCGGGCGGAAGGGTTGGCGAGCCAGCGAAGTGGCCCGCGTGGAGCCGCAGCGAATGTACTTACAAAGCGATTAAAGCTCCGGCGGAACATCGCGTCCAAGGCTGGGGGCGCTGAGCGAGGCTCTGCCAGTCCGGGAAGGTGCGGTACAGAGAATAGACTGCGGTGTGGGCAGGCAGCTGGAAGCACCAGGGAGGCGGGCTGCCCGGCCACCCGCCCTCCTGGGTTCTGCACGTTCCCCACCCCACCCCGCTCCCCGTTCCCTCTAGCTGCGCGCGCTCTCGCCACCCTTCACCTCCGGGCTACCGCCTCCTCCCCGCGCCGCCTCATTCACGGACAGTCCCCGGCCGCCGGTCTTGGGGCACCAACCCCGTCACTCCCCTATATCTGGCCCCAGCACCGCCACCCCGCTGATACCACAGCAGCCCGCGGAGAAGGCGAGCCCGCTGCGCAGGGGAGGGAAAGCGGAGGAGCGCTAGGCTTCTCCTGAGAAGAGGGGGCGCCCCTATCTCTCCAACGCCGGGCTAGGCCCCCAGCGCTCTGCACTCTTCCTCTGCACAGTGCTACCCTCCGCCCTCTCGCTGGCCAGCCCGGGAGCTTTTTCCCCACTCCTCACAACACAGGGGATTCTACGAGGCACACTGCGCCTCACCTCGGATCAGCCAGGCACTACTCCACTGGCTCAGTCGGGAGTCACAGCCTCCCCTGCCCCGGCCCTAACTCCTCCTCGGCTCCACTTAGCTCGCAGCCCCTCCTCGCTCCGCTGCGGCCGCGCCGGCCGCGGATTTCGTCCCGTACCCAGGCTGGGAAGCCAGGGTCCCGTCCACCGACAAGCCCTGAATCCACAAGGCAGCCGGGCTTTGAGCAAGGAATGGGGACGGCCGGAGACTATGGAAACACCAGCGCGGGTAGGACAGGGGGACTAGTTATGAAAGCCGCCTTCTCTTCATCTGGAAAGGCTCGGGTCTCCCCACTTTACCCTCGCTTCGCTTCGCTCCCAACCTACGCGTCTGTCCCTTCTCTGCTTCTATTTTTCGTCCTACCTCCCACCTAAGCCGTCTTTCTTGCACTTTCTCTATGAGGTCGTAAAGTCAGGCTTTGAGTGTGGTTGGTGCTGCGCTGCTGGGCGGTATTTCCTTGTTCCCGTCTCCGCCCGCCCGCGCGCGCGCGCGCGCGCACACACACACACACACACACACACACCCCTCTCAAGTTCCCGCCCCTCGCCCCTCCCCCGCGCTTCTCCCGGAGAACCTGGGAGTTGTAGTCCAACCATGCCCCTATTCTGCTTCCTACCGCTGGTGGGGAGCTCCTTCATTCACCCGCACTCGGTTTGCCCAGCTGGTTGAAAGAGGAAGCGTCTAAGACCTAGTTCTCAGCACCGGCTGGATGTGGAAGCCAGGAGCACTGTGTAGATTCCCCGGGGTGGGAAATGTGAGAGGGATAAATGAGGCAAAGCCCAGAAAGCTGGAAGCCTTCCCAAGGGTGCGAACATTGTGAAACCATTTGCATGCTTGGGCTCCTAGTTTATAACTGGAATTTACTTATCTTTAAAAATGAAATGAAAGCTGAGTCTAGACTTGCCAGGAGACAGGGCATCCCAACCCCCACCTCATCCACTTTGCTCTGCCTTTTATGGCTTGCAGAAAGGCTATTGAAGAACTTTCAGATTCCTCTATAAAAGTAAAGAATTAAGTAAAGGAAGTTCACAGACATTTACTTAGGCGTTCTGCTGGGCCACATTCTCCTGCCAGTATAGAGCTGGAGACAGGGTCCACCTACCCCAGGGTACTCCCTCTCCTCAGGTCGTTAATCACCTTTACTGTGGACCACAAGTTCTCCTTTTCCCCCAGACAGAAGGGTGGATGTGAGCAGGAGGGGAGGGGTTGTCCTGGTCCTTATCAGCTACCTCTAAATTAAAAAGGTAAAAAGAAGGAATGTGGTGATAGAAACGAGCCAAAACACGGGGTAACAGTAACAAGTTTTATTGGGGGAAAAAACTGCCGGGCTGACTCACAATGGGAGAGCAGCAGCTCCAGCCATTGGGGGGGGTGTGAAGTTATATAGGTAGGAGAGGTTGCTAGGCAACATGTAGAAGGAAACCTAGGTGGTCACTACTGATTGGTCAAGCATAGACTTTAATTGTCCAGGTGATTATTATTGATTAGTCAAGCATAGGTCTCAATTGTCCTGGTTACAGTAAGGGCTAAGGTAGGTTTCAGTTTCCCAAGCCCAATTTCTGTTTCCCATATTAAATCTCTGTCTCCTGGGTTAATGTTAAATCATAGTATCCTGTTTTCCCGAACTAACTCTTGGTCTCCTAGGTTAATGTTAAATCATAATATGGTCAAGGAAAAGAAGGAGAAGATGCTGGGGTAGAGCCATTCTATATTGAACCTATCATGTGGGAAGGGAATTTTTTTATATATATGTGGGTAGTTCCCTGGCTGGGAATCATACCCAGGCTGCAGCATTGACAGCGCCGAAGCCTTAAGCCACTACACCACCAGGGAACTCTCGGGAAGGGAATTTGCCAGTTAGGAGGACCATTAACAGAAGCCCTGAAACTAGCAGTAAGCCCTGACCCATTATCAGCTATTCTCAAATTGGAAGGGTAAAAGTCTCACCTATTCAACATAGGGCCTTCTTCCCAAAATCATATTATTATGTGGCTTTGGCCCTTTCCAGAAGGATCCTGCAAGAAAGAAAGGGGGAGGAGCTTACACTCAGAGATACAAAAATTCCCAAATAATAGAAGGGGGGGCTGCTTCCCACTCTAGGGACAGCCTACTCCACCTCTCAGAATGTACTTTTTAACTCTTAACTTTTCTATAATAAATCTTTAACTTGTCTATATTTTCACAAACTCTCTCGACTGAATTCTTTGCTTTGAGAGACAGAACTGAGGGAAAAGTGCCCATTTCATGGTAACATCCTCAGGGGTTCAGACTCACTTCAGTAAAACTTTCCCAGGCATTTTATTTGTACTAAGCACTGTGCTAGAGGCTGGACATGGTGGATTCTTGAAAGACCTCCCCAGTAGGGAGGAAACAGTCTAGTCAAGGGATATCCCCATGCAAAAACAACGCCTTGGAAAATAATGTCTGCTGCAGTAGAGGTATGGAAAATAGGGTAGAGCGACATTGCATCTGAAAAGGGGATTGTTAAGCTTTCCTGAGTGCAATGATGAAGATTAAACTAGACCATGAATTGTAGGAAGGCTTTACGGGAGCTAACCAAAGGGGCCCAGTGGGCAAAGTCCAGGGTGGAGGGAGAGACTGCTGAGAAAATGCAGGGCAGCCCAAGAAAAAGAGCACAAGGTGCCCAGGAGGTGGGGGTGGGGGGTAGCCTGAAGGAACTAAACCACAAAAGGATTTTCAGAAACACCCTATGAAATTTGAACTTGATTTCTGTGAGCCAATAGCTCATCCCCAATGAAATGCAAATGCAGAAGACTTAAGGTATCTTCCCAAAACCTAGTCACCAAGAAATAAAACTATACATTTCCAGTTCTTTCCCTTTTGTGGTTACATCTGTTTGCTCAAACCTGAGGCTATAATATATATATATATATATATATATATATAATGATTTTTTTAGATTTATGTTAAATATATATTAATCAGATATTAGTATATTTTATTTTACTACAAAATGGATGTAAGCTTTTGCTATCTACTATTCTAAAGATTTATTTTCAAATAGAGTTTATTTTCTGGTGTTACTTTTATTGAACACAGCAACTATTATAATTTAACTTAATAATTATTTGTGAACACCTACTATGTAGCAAGCTCTATTGCAGATACTGGGATTTTGTGGTGTCATTCGTCCTAGACATAAGTCTAGAATTCTTATCAATAACTGCATCCTTATCAATGGAAAATGAATTTAAACATTTGGGGATACAAGTGACACGTGCCAAATGAAAGAGCCCCTCATTATAGGAACTTTTAGTCCCTCTTCCCTAGTTCCTTATATCCCCAGTTTTGCCTTTTCCCCCACTAGTCCCTATCCTTAATCACCATCTCAATCATTTTCCTTTATCTTTAGCTTTAAATAATAGACTAGACTGCTCCTAGCCTGAATCTTGGAGTGTCTTCATCCTGCCTCCTGCTTAGATAATTATCCCAAAACTTAAAACAATAGGCTGTTAACCAGGATCTCCCAAGATATCCTTTGACCCAGGTTTAGTTAATCATTCAGAAAAACTTATAATTTGTGTTTGCTAATTGTATTCCCAAAATGTCCCATCTCTAGCTTTAATAATCCTAAAATTTGTGATTTATGATGGCATAACTTTAGTTAGATGTGATTGCTAGACTTTAGCTAATTATCCTGGTGGCTGTAATCTGTGCTTGTTGATTATACCATCCCCAGGCCGTTCCAGAATAGGTAGTGAAACCTGAATGGCCAGCTAAGCCCAAAGTCAACAGGACACAGACTCCACATGGCTTAACAGGGCTTCCATCATGTAGCCATTCTGCATCAGTGGCTTTGAGGCCTGCTTCTCAGGCCAATGCTTTTAAATCTATTAACTGGATCTATTTCTCCCCATCTAGGGGCCATTGGGATACAGATGATGCCCCGGCAAGGCTTCCAGCCCATCCCAACCAAAAATCAACACAGTCTCCCAGGCGGATCTCAAGACCCCTTTCTCCTTTTAGATCAGATAGGGTGAGAGCTCCTTGAGCCCAGGATAGGTAGGGACAATGACCACATTCAGCAGGAAGCAGATACAGAAGATGAGACCTCCTGTTCCTCAACTTCCCAAAGAGATTTAGGGGGATTGAAATGTAAAATTATGGGCAAAGCAGTTTAATGTAAATTTTGTAAGCTGTTTAATGTGAATTCTGTGAACTCCCACTTCTGCAGGCCTTCCACCAGTTGCCTAAGGTATGCATTTAGCTTCTGTAAGCCCCCTTGCTTATCACATCAGCCAGCCCCCACCCTAACCCTATAAGAGTCCCAAAAGCCTGCTAATTGGGGCTCAGAATTTGGAGACTATAACTCCTCTCAGCCCACCAGCATAATAAAACTGGTTCTCCGACCCTCCGAGTGCCGAGTGCTGTTTGACTTTCTGCCGCAACAATGATCACGCCTCTCAAGAGGAATGTAAGGCAGGCAGGTAGAATAGGAGGGATCTTGGGACCCATCCCATGGGACTCACCTCAGCTGGAGTAATCACCACCCTCATATCACCCATTTCTATTAATCCCTACCCCAAGACAGGCAATCATAGTAGGAAATTGAGTTTGCAATGAAAATATGAGCAGTAAAAATGGTGATGTCACAGCACCCTGCCGATCAAATATGTCAATTAAAAGTCCCCAAACCTATTAAAAAGGTGTAGGCCCTTTAAAGAAAAAGGGAATATAAACTACCAAGACCTCATTGTTCAGGGCTCTTGAGCCACTCTCTTGCTTGTGCGACTCCTACCTCTTTGGAGTGTATTTTCTACTTCTAATAAACTACATTTTCACCACTTTATTTCTGTATCTCACTTCAATTCTTTGCTGGCCTGGACATCATGCCAAGGATGGCCCAATTCTCTGGTAACACAAGTGCTTATTAGTAAATAATAAGTAATATCTTTTCATATACAATTTTGTTAAATGGAAAAATGTACTTTGGTTATGAATTCAAACAGGTCACCTTAAAAAAATCAGAAAACTGGAAATTGTTTTGCAGTATTCTCTTACATACCATTGTGGGGGTAGTATCTCATGCTATTTTCATGATGCCTAGCTAAATGCAAAGCATTTAGCATCCTCCAAGATATAGCAGTATTGTTGGTCAGATTTTCATTTGTTATAATTCCACTATCTCTAAATCCTTTTAATTTATTTCATCCCAACACCTATACTCAGGGCCCAAACTAATTTGCTTGACTATACAAATGCAATTCCACATAAATTAAAATATGCTCAACAAAACATAAAATTTATTGCAAGGTAATTTTTTTCCAAATCCAGTCAACCTGAAATTAGACTTACTTTCATACATATCTTCTAGACTTATGTTGCCCCCCTTTTTTTTTGAAGACAAGAAGAAATTATTTTTGTTCTTTTCAGTGCCTCTTCATAGTTTCTAAAGAAAACCCATGTATTGTAGAAAGCTGTTGTCAATGACTATGAAAAGCAGACAATCAGCCTGCATTTTCATTTGGCCAACTCCTTAAACAAAACTTCAAAAACTAACTTTCTCTAGCCTAAACTGTCAGAAGCCATGGTATGTAACACTAATTCTTGTAGTGTATCAGATGACTGCAGCAGAAGCCCCAGTCTCCTGCAGGTAGGAACTGTGAAGAAGCAGTCTTCTGTCCTGGATATATCTTGAGTAGATAAAATGCTTACTGCAGGATAAAGGGAAGGGAAAATGTTCTTTCTTGACTATTTTAATTGTGTTGCCCCATTTCTGTGTAAGCCCCTCATAAGCCCTTCTTCTCTATTCACCTCATTGTTCTTTCTCAACATTTACTTCAAACCCTCAGAAATCTCACCATGGCAAATTGGCAGAACAAGCTCTAGGGCACCGGATGCAGTCCACAATTGCAAAGGGGAGGAGCAAACTGCTTCTGGGATTATTCAATTGATCAGCTATTTAGGGATCCAGAAGAAAGGGAATGGCAAGAAGGAGTCACTTCCTCTATCAAATCCTAAATAAAGAAAAAAAAATTAAGCTGTTGTATCAGCATCTAAATCATTGCCATCAGCAAATTGAAGAAATTCAACTGTCTCTGCTGAGCTTTCAAACATACCTCATAAGACTGCCATTTGCCCATTTGAAATTTTTTTCTTCCTTCCAAGGCTGGTCTTAATGTTTATTTGAGACCATTTTTTCCCACATCTTCATAATGATTGGCCCTCTCCAATTCATACACTGCATCCACAGAAATCTTTGGAAGACAAATCAGATCAAATCACTCCCCTGCTTATGACTTTCCAGCAGCTTCTTATTGCTGTTAGGATAAGTCTCAAATCTTGCTATACTATCATCACAAGGCCCTGAATTCTCTGACCCCTGCCTTCCTGGCTAGCCTCAGGTGGGCCTACTCACCGCCCTCACTAAGCTCCACTCCACCGGATTTTTTTTTTTGTATGTGGGTAGTTCCCTGGCCAAGAATCGAACCCAGGCCTCAGCTGAAGCCTTAAGCTACTACACCACCAGGGAACTCCCTCCAATGGATTCTTGAGTTCAGTTTTTGCATATGCAGCCATCACTGCTGGAATGTTTTTACATGGCCTTTGCTATTCATCTTTCAGATCCAGGTTATATGTCACATTGTCAGATGAGATCAGGGCTCTCTGTTATAGTGCTCCAAATAGCCCATTAGTAATTACATTGAAGGTACTGACAAATGAGCTTAGTAATCATGGAGAACAGAAGAAGTCCAAACTGATTGTGGAAGATTTAATATTGTTTTGCTTTTTAAAAAAGAGGAAGTTGGTATATTATAGTAATCATCACATTAAAGTCATACAAGATTCTACAACCTACTGTTAAAGAATGGGGTATTTTATTACAGTGGAATGGAAGAGGCAATCACTAGGAACCACAACAAATTCACTAAGATAGTTTGTCCTTCAAGATTCTGAGAAAACAATATTAGGAGGATAGAGAGGAAATTAGAGAGGTTATGGCATAAGAAGACTAAATCTTTATCTTTTATAATAAGTCATTAAGATATGTCAGTATAGTTATATTATTTAGTAATAAGGAGACAAATACCAGAAGAAACAGCTAAAATAATGAAAAATACTTAACTCTACGAGCATAAATTGAGAATGGAAAAGAATGGGACTTCTATATTTTTTCTTTACACATTTATAACTAACTTTTAAACTATGTACTTGTATTATTTTCATAAAATAAAAATTAGTTTAAAAATACATATAGTATTTAGACATACAGACAGAAGGTGGAGAGCATTCTAACCAAGAGAAATGGCAAAGCTATGGAGGTGAAAATATTCTAGTAAATGATAGGTGGACCTGCCTGCAGAAGCAATAAGTCCATGTTGAAGAGTAGCAAATAATACAAAATTTAAAACTCCTTTCTCAGGAAACCATTGAAATATGCATTCCATCATATGAGAGAGTAAACCAAGAAAGAGGAAGACATGAGATCCAGGAAATAGGCTGAACATAGCAGAGAGGTAAAGGGAATTCCCCAGATGATAATGAAAGAAAGTTAAAGATAAACAGCTTTGTAGCATACCTAGAGATCAACCAAGCCGGAGGAGAATAAGAAGATGGAGGGATACAGGAGTGTCTCTGGATAATTTTTTAAAAATTAACTGATAGATTACCTGATATATTTGACCACATGGAGAATAGTATTCAGAAAGGTTTTACAATTGTATGGTGAATTAGTGATTGATACATAGAAAATGAAGCAAGTAACAAAAACAAAAACAAACAGAAAACAAAAAAAAAATAAACAAGGTAGTTTCTTTATTTTTAATTTTTTAATTTTTTTTTTTTTAATGTGGGTAGTTCCCTGGCTGGGAATTGAACCCAGGCCACAGTGTTGACAGTGCCAAAGCCTAGCCACTCCACCACCACAGAACTCCAAGGTAGTTTATAACTCCAGAAAAAACTGGAAGTTGCTCAACAAAATAAATGAGTCATGATAAAATGCCACTTGGCTCCAAGGTGAAAGACATTTACATAGCCATAGCAATGAAAACACTGCCTTATGGGTATACCGAACTAATACTCTTTTGTAGGATGAAGGGAAAAACAAGTTGGAAAGGTGGTGTTGTAAAAGGTCTAAATCTTTATCTTCCATAATAAGAAGGCAATAAGTGCTGTCTAAAAAATTGAAAGATCAACACCAATAGAAAGATGTGATATAAAAATATGGTGACTTTTTTTATTTAAATACACATTTTTTTTATTGGGGTGACATCTGTTAGCAAGGATTACATAGGTTAAATTTAAAAAAAGTAAAAAAATGTAAAAAAAATAAAAATATGGTGAATGTTTAAATAAAAAAAAATTTAGGTAAACGACACATTGCAATCAATCCCCCTCAAAATACTCCCCCTCGCTTCAAACACACTTATCCCATTGTTCTGGCACTCTCTGAAGCAGTTTTAGAAGTCCTTTTTCATGAGCACCTTTAGTTGCACTGCCATAACTGCCTTGATGACCTGAATCAATTCAAAATGTTTACCTTTCATGGTCATTTTGACTTTGGGGAAGAGCCAGCAATTGCATGGTGCCAGGACACAGAATGTTTTTATTTGAAAGAAATTTATGTTAATGCATTGTTCATGATCCATGATTTACAGCACGCTTTAAAACACACCTTCTCTCAACTGTAGCTCACAATTGACTGACTGCACTGAAGTGGAATCATCCACTGCTTCCTATATCAAAGATCCCTGCCCTTCTGTTGGATGGCACTCTGAAGCAGCATTCACCATATATTTTGATCACACCTTGTAAGTATATTATATATAAATAGGAAAGTAAATACTAGAAGAAATAGCTAAAATTATTGAAAGTGGTTGCTTTAGTAGTACACATCAAAAGTTGGCGAGATGTAGTAGGGGATCTGCTCTTTTTCATTATGTCTTATTAATCTATTTAACTTTTTAACTATAAACATACATTACTTTCAAAAAATAAATATTAATAAAAGAGTAAATAGCATTTTGAATGAACAAAAAGGAAGGAAGGAGAGCATTCCAGCCAAGAGAAATAGCAAAGACATGAAGTAGCAAGTAGACCTCCATAGGTGAGTATGAGTTCACACTGGAGAGCAGTGAAGATAATTTTGATAGCTGTCATTTGTTGAACACTTGCTATGTGCCAGCCACTGTGCTAAGCACTTTTCATGCATTATCTCATTTATTCTTACTAGCCTCATAAACTATCACTATTATCCTTATGTTACAGATTAAGAAACTGAGAGGGTGGAGAATTTGCCCAAGTAACAGCTAGAAAACAACAGAGCAAAAAGTCAAACAGTTCCACCTGCCCACCTCCAAATCCACATTTTGAAGGCATTATTGACAAGATTTGGTAACTGATTTAATTTATGCGACTACAGAGAGTGGTAAATCCAAAGTGATTGTAAGGATTAAGGTTAGTGAGTTGGGAGAATGCTGTTTACTTGTTTATTCATTTCAGTAAATATTTATTGAATATTGACTACATCCAAGCAGTGTGACAGAGCTATAGTAATGTATGTGAGAGATGTAATCCCTGCTGTCATAGAGCTTACTATCAGTCTTGCATAGGAAAATCATTCAGGGGGAATATCAGTGGAGAAAATTGATAGTTCAGTTTTAACTGTGTTGAGGTAGCAGTAGAATGCTCAAACAAAAATGTCCAGTATGCATGGAAAATGTGGTGTTAGAACTTGGTATTTTATGCTTTAAAACTCAAACATCTATTCCTGGTCAAGTAAAATTAGAACTGAGAAAAGCTATTTTATTTAATGCTTCAGAAATTCTGCATGAACTTTAAGAGTAGTTTTTCAATGGTAGTTGAGCTGGAAGTCAGATTGAAGGAGTTTATAGGTGCAAACGCTTCACTTGCAAAGCTTGATGGTGGAAGAAGGAAAAAAAAATTGTACAATAGCTTGGAGGTCCATCAGGATTAAGCAACATTTTTGTTTTGGTTTTTGTTTTTCCTAACCAAAGGGATCCATACATGTTTAAAATCAGGGAGGAAAGGATTCTATAGAATGAAGAAGCTGATGATTTCAGAAAGAAGATAATGGAAGAAGCTGGTTATGAAAGGAAGTAAGACAGCATGGAGTGAAGAAAATGAGGCTCAGAATTGAGAGAGGAGGAGGGAACCTTCTTCCTCAATGGCAGGAAAGAAGACTGAGATGGGAGAGAGGGAACCAAATGGTGTTAGACAAAGAGGTTGCACAGGAGTGAACAGTCTTTTGAGCAAAGCTTAGGTTTGGGGAGATAGGTCAATGGAGAAGTGGATGGAGCTTCATACAAAATCAAAGAATGAAATTTGAAGTTCAGCTCTGAAAATTAAATTGGGATATTTAACAACCTCATTTCAGCCACTTTCTACTGTTTAAAATAATAGCAGATTGCACCATCCCACAGTCTTCCTGATCAATTTATTCAAATTTTGTCTTACCTAGGCTAATATTTACATACTAAGACTCAGGCAGAAAGCTGTCAAAATCCATTAAAAATGTCTCTCTTCCAGCAGTGGTAGTGATGCAAACTCCCCTTAACTATCAAATCCAACTCTGAATTAGTATCACTGTTGGTATCTGTTTTATTTTTAAATCATATAGTTCTTACTGGCTCACTTTTTAGAATTTGTAATTTCATTTGGCACTCTTTAGCAGGTATTTAGTCTGCTCTACATGAAAAAATGTTTGCCATTTTAGTTTTACTTATTTCTTTTCACAAGCTATATCTAGAATACACAAACATGCACAAAACAGAACAAACACAAGAGCTTCTTGAAGACAGAGACCGTGTCTTATTTACCTTTATCTCTATCTCCCAGGGAAGACATGGCACACTGTTGAAGCTCAAGAATGTTGACAAAGGGATGAATGATTATCTATGTGCTATTTTGGGGAAAGCCCTAAACTGATATCTAGATGTCAATTCTGGCTGAAATCTAGAGTTCTCTTTGGCCAATCATTTACACTCTCTAGACCTTATTTTCCCCAGGGGAAAATGAGGGGATTGGATATTTATTAATTACTTCTGACTTAGAAATTTTTTGCCATTTTTAAGCAGATAAAATTTTAGGTTTCCAAGTGGCAATATTTAGATTGCTGTTAGAGTCTTGTTCTAAGGCCTGTGAATCAGAGTAGATCTGTACCTCAGGTTATCTCTCCTAGGCATGATTGACAATCAGATGTGCTATTCACAGTTCTGTCCATTGGGAAGATGCCATTTCAGGGGATTTTGTGATGAGTTGTAGTGCTGCAGTCATCAACTTTCAGATGGTGCCAGTGTAATTATGCAAAGTTATGCATAAACCAGATTCATGTATTTCTTTTTTATCCTAAGACATTTGGTCATAGATAACTTACCATGAGACCACAGGTATTAATTGAGGGAGGGGCATCAGTGTGGCAGGATGAGGTTCCAAGGGAGTCTGGGCCACCTGATCATGAAACTAACTTATGCCTTCAGAGCCTGATCAGACTCCATCCCACCTATGTACCTTCCACAAGATGGGGGAATACTTTTGGGCATCTCAGACTTTATGGCCAGGCAGATTAGGTAACACTGCTTGTGACTGGCAGCCTAATGTCCTTATTCTCACTTGGATAGGCATTCAGTCTCCATCAGAAACCATCAGCACATGAGGAGATTCTTCTCAAATGAAAAGCTCCCAACAAAATAGTAAATTAGTTGAGGTGAGCAAGGTAGACATCCCAACAGGTGTCTATTAAACTTCAAACTTTCATGTCCCTACTTTTAACAATGCCTTTTCCCAGCCCGTGCCTCAAGAGCTCAGCCCCACCCCTTAGGAGTAGATGAATGAGATCTGGTAATCCTCTTCAATCTAAGAATCTGGGGACTTTAAAAAGTGTTTAGATGTTTATAAAGAACTATAGGGAATGAACAATGTTGAGCCAATGTAATGAGTCTATGGTGATGGAATTTAAGTATCAATAAATTAGTTATTTGGCTGTGTAGGGAAGGTTCACTCACCTACTGCCTCTCAAATCACCTAATGACTGCCAACTACTCTAACCAATAACTTTGTTTTTTAAATTATTCCAGTTGTGGTTTTTTTGTATTTATTTTATTTATTAGTTTCACTTGTACCAGAGAACATACTGCTTAGACAGTGACAGTCCAGTTGTGTTTTTAAATAAGCATTAACACAGATTATATACTATTTATGTTTTACATTTTCAGATTATTTTCATCCTAGACTATTTGCTTATGTCAACCTGGGTCTACATAATGTGGTTCTACCACTTACAGTGTCTAAAACTATTTCCTCTGCCCAGTAACTTCTGCTTTACAGTTGTCGGGAGGGCCAACCTTTGCTCCAGTTGGCCTACCTTTCAATATTTAGCACCTCCTCCTTATTCTACCCTTCTTACATCATACTACCATATCTATGGGTTATGAAAATCTTCCTAATCAATCATGGGTTGAACAAAATGCACCCAACAATAAAAATAAAACAACCTATCAAATATATTAAATACTTACACTGTACATTTCAGTGGCCTTCAAAGTAAAACAGCTTCCTCCTCTTTGTGAACACATACTTGTAGATTGTCCAGAATCACCTAGGTGATAAGATAGGATATGGACTTCAAAGCAACAATGGTGTTTTCATTCTTCACAAAAAGTTAATTAGCTCCTCTTCTGCGTAACATTACCAAGACTATGATTGACAACATCTCAACTCCTGCTCCGCTGTAAGTCATAGTTAATAATTAAGCTATTTCTCCGGTAACTGGTAACTCTCATTCCATAAATAGTGAATAATCTCCTATAATTAATGACTGTTTTACTTTACCATGGGGCAGGCATATTTCTAATAACCCTCAGGTTTCCACAAATGTTTTTAGGTCTAATACTATAAATGTCCAGTAGATCCACGCCCCTCCTCATCCCAATAGTTATTTATACAAATTTAACTTAGGTTAAAGGAATAGAACATTCACAAAAGGGTGGAGTAGAATTTACGGACCAGTTGTGGGTATATTTGACAGACAACGTTTCCTTTTTAAGTATTCACTAGATCATTTTGTTCCGTATCTCCTTTGGGCTGCTGCCCTCAGTTATTTCTCAGTCTACCAGATATTTGGTGTTCCCTAAAGCACAGAACTTTTTTTTTAATTCATTTTTATTGTTAGACTTATTGGGGTGACATCTGTTAGCAAGGATTACATAGGTTTCAGGCATACAATTCTACAGTGCATTGTCAACTTAATGTATAATAAGTTCACCACCTAATGTGAAGAACTTTTGATAATTGCCTGGCTTTACTCCATTTTAAGGATGATGTCTCCTGGATAGTGTACATATTTATAATATGTACACAGTCCTTGATATCAGCAATTTATATTTAATAGAGAGATGTGAGATTACTTCACCTTTTGATAGTTTGTAAAGTGGCATATTAATATTAGTTGTTATTAATTATTATTATTTAGTGGGAAAAGTCATGTATTTTTGTTTAAACCTTGGGAATATATGGTTATTTTCCAAATTGATTTTTGTTCTTGGCCTAAATCATAAATAATATTCATGAATGCAAATGTACAAAGAATTCATTTATAGCCTTGACATATTTTCCATGAACTATTTAAAATCAACATAGTCCAAATGAAGCCTGCCAGAAAAATAATTGATTCATATTTGTTTTTATTGGTAACCTTCCACAGAAAGAAATTAAGTATTGCCTAAGTATAAAGAACAGACAGAAACAGGGAAAAGTTTAGCAAATTGCTATTATTGTAAGTGATAAAATTATGCATATTTTGAATTTTTCTGTGTACCTAATATTTCCACAGTGATATTGGCATTTTTAGAGAAAGAAATTGCTCATTTCAATTTCTTCATCAATTGAGGGGCTAGCAAATATATGGCAGATATGTTGCCACTTCCATATCATAGCAAGACAGTGTTAGTCAATTAAAGCATTCTTTGTCATGAATTTGGAAGTAATCCCATAATCTTTTGCAACCCCTCTACGTAGTTATGTGAACAGATCAAAGATGACCTGTTCATATAACTGTGTGAATCACTTGAGATGAAAGCCATTTGTCCTTGTTTTAACCTTAAGAGGTCATATCATGTCTTAATCAAGGATCAGTGGTGGCAAGGAATAGAAATTCAGTCATGCTATTCTAAGAAAGGGAAATTTATTATAAGAATACAGTAGACACTGTCACAGATGTCTGAGCTATGAAGTCAGCTAGGCCACAAAGTAGAATTGTCAAGCAGAAACTGAGGTTGCTTTCTCTTTCTCTCAATAACTGTGTAGTATCTCTCTTCTGTGTTCTCTGTCCTCTCTTTTTTTAACTGTCTTCTACTTTTTACCTCACATACTTTCCCAGCTTGACTCTACATGTTATTTATTTTAAGCATCTACATACTTCTCTTGCTAGAATCTGTGTCTCTTACTAAAAATTCTCAAGAAACCAAATCTGATAGCCAACTAATAATGGACTTCTAGGAGGTCAGTTGTCTACTTTCAGTTCAACCAGGGTTAGGGGAGTGTAATCACATTCATTACATGTAGGGCTGTCCCTCCTGGAGCTATAAGCATGCCAGGTTAAGCTTCAAGAAGTATCATGATAAGCAAATTGGCCATCTAATCTGTTCATATGTATTCACTATTTGTCCCCCATGAGTCAGGTTGCTGGATAAAATACAGGGAACTCAATTAATTGTGAATTTCTGATAAACTATGAATATTCTTGACATGTATATACCAAAAACTTACTGATTGTTGTTGTGAAATTCGAACTTAACTTGGCATCTTGTATTTTTGTTTGCTCAATTTGGCAACCCTAGCCCTGAGTCCTCCCTTGGATTCACCTCTTGAGCTGGTACAGTAAATTCTTTTCTAGTAAGTCAATAGCTTACTCCTACAGTGTGGATAAAAATTATAAACTAAAATATTTCTGACTGTCAGAGATTCAATGTGGCCACAGCAATAGTTCAAATTTATAATATTGCATGTTTTACACTTTTGGCTCTATTTTTGAAAACTTTTTTTTTTTAATTTCAGACTGATTTTGGTAGAGTTGTGTGTGTGTGTTTGTGTGTGTGTGTGTGTGTGTGCTGTCTCTTTCACAGAATAGAAGCTTTTTGGAGGCAGAGTCTGACTAATGTTTATTCTATGTACATCACTCAGGACAGTGTTTGGAGCACCATGAGTATATAAAAAATGTCACAACTTTAAAAAATAACTTTCTTGGAAGAGTTTCTTCAAAAGAAAAAGTGGTGTTGACTGGGGCTTATAGTTATTGGGTAGAATTTGTTTAGGATTCTCAGGACCACTCATTCCTCTTTAATGGCCAATTCAAAACTAAAGTACTGATTACAAAAGACTGGGAGGTCCCTGGTGGTGTAGTGGCTTAAGGTTTCAGCGCTGACTGGCGCTGTCAATGTTGTGGCCGGGATTTGATTCCCAACTAGGGAACTACCCACATACCGATAAATAAATAAATAAATAAATAAATAAATAAATAAAGCCATCAAACCAAAAAAAAAAAAAAAAAAAGACTGATTTTTTCATTAATGGCTAGGCAAGACTCAATAACCAAACACAGAGTGCTCTTAAGAGGAGAATGTGGATACAGCCTAGACTTTTTTTTTAATTCATTTTTATTGTTAGACTTATTGGGGTGACATCTGTTAGCAAGGATTACATAGGTTTCAGGCTTACAGTTCTGCAGTGCATTGTCAACTTGTTGTATAATAATTTCACCACCTAATGTGACTTCTCTTTCCATCACCTTGTATTTAGCTCCCCCCTCCTCTCCCACCCCCTCCCCTTTCTCCCCTCCCTAACCCACTCTTTGAATTAAGAAAAGGACCTCTGCCTTTATACTCTAACTGTAATCTTGGAACCAATGTGTGGAGAAAGGAGGGAGAGAGAGAGAGAGAGAGAAAAGAAGATGGAGGAGGAAAGAAGAAGAAGAAAAGGAGCAGGAGGAGAAGAAGAAGAGGGAATCTAATGTTTTAAAAACAGTCCACTTACCAAACCAGGAAAAGGGATGGAGACCGTAGGCCTGCCTCACACACCCAGTCAAAAGTTATACAGAGAACATGACAAAAATCACCCTTCAAGGCAGTAACCTTACCCACTAATTCATATTAAGCTGTACAATCAGGTTAGTCACTCTGTTTTCCAGTGGGGAGGAGTCGGTGCAAAGGATGAAGTATAAATAGACACTTCCCTAACACTTAACCTTTTATTTTTCTATTATCTGATGTTAGTTAGCTATTATTGAGGCAGTAGCAAACTTGAGTATATTAGTTTCCTAGGACTATCATAACAAAATACTGCAAACTGGATGGTTGAAACAACAAAAATTTATTATTTCAGATTTCTGAAGGCTAGAAATCTGAGATCAAGGTATAATAGAACCATGTCCCTCTGAAAGTGCTAGAGAAGGATCTTTCCCAGGCCTCTCTCCTAGCTTCTGGTAGTTCCTTGACTTCTGGTAATAAAACTCCAATCTTCATTTGGTATTCTCTCTGTTTGTTTATCTTGATCCAATTTCCCCCTGTTTATAACATCACCAGTAATATAGCCCACTTTGCTATAGGATGACCTCATCTTAACTAATTTTATCTGCTGTGACCCTATTTCCAAATACGTCACATTCTGAGGCACTGGGCATTGGGACTTCAACATATGAATTTGGAAGGGGACACAATTCAACTCTTAATGCTAAGTTTCCATTAATCTTAAACCACATACTCCTTGTAGATCTCTTGGATTTGTTTCCCCTCTTATTTGAATACTCCTTAACAAAAGTGCTTTGATGAAGATATTTGTGTGGCAGACCTTTTGAGGCCTTATTTACTTGAATAAAACCTGATCCATATTACCTGTGGTACAACAGAGGTGCACAACAATATGTGAGCTTTATGAATATATATGAATAAAACCAATGAAATGTCATGGTCACAAAAGAAAAACATCTTTTCTCTCCAGTCCAGCATCCACTATCTAGTTCATCAACAGCAGAGATGTTCTTTGGGAGACTGGCTACAACATAAAAGTGGCTTAAAGCTCTAGAGCACCATAAATCTCTGTTTTAGTCTTTTATAGTTAAGTACATGGTAACAGTAATGGCAAAAGGAAAGTGGTATAAATTAGAGTAGCATCGTAGTCCAGACTGGTTTGCTGAGAATCCACTGGTCTAGCAATTGGCATATGGGTCCTGAATTGCTTATGCCCATAACTTTAATTTTTGAAGTGACATGTAATGTGTTCTTTTTAATATTTTTTTCAATTACAGTGGATATATGATATTAATTTCAGGTGTACAACATAGTGATTAGATATTTGTATAACTTACAAAGTAATTACCCCAGTAAATCTATTACTCATTTAACACCATATGTAGTTATTACAGTATTATTGACTATATTTCTTATGCTATAGTTTACACCCCATGACTATTTTGTAAGTACCAACTTGTTCTTCTAAATCCCTTGAACTTTTTAACCCACCACTGCAACACCCCTCTCAACTGACAACCATCAAAATGTTCTCTGTAACTATGAGCCTGTTTCTGTCTTGTTAGTTCATTTATCCTATTCTCTAGATTCCACATATAAGTGAAATCATATGGCAGTTGACTTTCTCTGTCTGACTTATCCATTCAGCACAGTACCTTCTAGGTCCACCCATATTGTTGCAGATGGCAAGATTTTATTCTTTTTTATGGCAGAGTAATATTCCATGCTGTGTATGTACCACAATTTTTTTTTATCCAATTGTCTACTGATGAGCATTTTAGTTGTTTCCATATCATGGCTATTGTAAATAATGCTTCAAAGAACATAGGAATTCATGTATCTTTTCAAAGTGGTGTTTTGGGTTTCTTCAGATAAATGGCCAGAAGTGGGATTACTGGGTCTTTCTTTGTGTCTTATTATAGCCTTTGTTTTAAAGTCTATTTTGTATGGAATTTCCAGTCAAGGTGGCCAAGTAGTTAAACACTGTGCTTACTTTCTCTCACAACCACAACAAAATTACAACTAAACAACAAAACAACTATCATTGAGATTTGCCTGAAGTCTTGCTGAAATGAAACCCTGCAACTAAGGATATACACAATAAGCCACCTTGAGAGTAGGAGAGGCAGATAAATGAAATGGGCTGGTCCCACACCTGCATGTAACCATTAAAAATTAGGAAGGATATCTCAGCTGTGGAGATCCTCTCTGGAGAAGTGAGGCATCCCAGACCTACACCAGGCTTTCCAGCCTTGGGTTGCAGTTCCAGGAAGAGAAGTCCCCATAATTTCTGGTTGTTAAAACTGGTGGAGATTGTGGCTGAGACAGGTCAGCTACAGTCCGAGGCACTCCTCTTAAAGATCCCACCACTGATGGCCTCACTCACTCTGAACTCCAGCACTGGCATGGCAGCAGGAAAGGTGACAGGGGCATAGAGGGAGGAACTCAGTTGTCTGGTTTCAGGGTGAGGGATGGAGGGGCAATTTACTGCCAGATGGAGGAGCTGGTGGAAGTCATTATTTCTCTATTGAGCCCTTCCCCCTTCCAGGCATGCAGAGTCAGTTGGCCAACAAATCTGAGTCTCTATCAGCCTGAGTAACACCATTCATTCATCCCACTCTGATGATTTTGAGACTGCACCCCTCCCAACTTTCAGGCACATCCAAGCCACTTCCAATTCCAACTTCTGCATGCTGCAGAATTTTCTAAAGTCTCTTAAAAGTTGACAAAACCCAAACATGGAGCATCTGACTTCAGTGGGTTCTGTACCTCTGTCTGAGCAGCCCTAACCTCAGCACAAGTGGCAACCTGCCTTGGTTTGGGGCTTACACTCTTGAGGCACCTCCAAGCACAGCATGAGTAGCAGTCATCTGTGGATTGCTTTGTGCTTCATGTCAGGTGGCTCTGGACAGGCCACAGACTGTGGCTCAACTTGCCCTGCAGAAGGTCCCCTCAAAGCTGGCCCTGGGGCTGACATCCAAGTGGCCAGCTTCAAACCAAGCTGAAGCATCACTCAGTCAACTTCAAGGATGATGCATCCAAAGGGCAGACTGGGTAGGCACTAGAGCCCTGCTAAAGTTAGTTGTGCTTTGCAGGGTCAACTCTTACATGACAACTCATCCACTGTAGTCACAGCCAGTCCTTACAACCAATGAAAACAAGACTCAATCCCTCCCATTGATGTGCCAACAGCAATGAAGTCTGAACTACAATATGAAGACACATAGAACCCACAAAAGAGACACACCTGGGGCACCAAATTCAGATGATCAGGCTGAATGTGTCACTGGGCCCTACTACATAAGACCACTATACTCAGATCAGGACGTATAGCAGCCCTACCTAATACATAGAAACAAACACAGGGAGGCAGCTAAAATGGGGAGAAAAAGAAACATGTTCCACAAAGAAGAACAGAACAAAGCTCCAGAAAGAGAACTAAACATAATGGAGACAAGCACTGCCATATACACAGTTCAAAACACTACTTATGAGGATGCTCAACGATCTCAGGGAGAACTTTAACAAAGAGCTAGGAAACATAAAAATGAAGATAGAAAACATAAAAAAGAACCAATCATAAATAAAAAATACAGTATTTGAATTGAAGAATACATTACAGAAAATCAACAATAGATTAGATTAGCAGAGGATTGAAGCAGTGATTCAGAAGATAAAGTAGCAGAAAACACCCAATCAGAACAGCAAAAAAATATAAAAAAATAAAAAAATAAAAGAATGAGGAGAATTTATGGGGCCTCTGGGACAATATCAAGTGTATCAATACAATATCAAGTGTACCAATATTCACATCATAGAGGTACCAGAAGGAGAAGAGAGACAGTGAGGAATTGAAAACTTGTTTGAAGAAATAATGATGAAAAACTTCCCTAACCTGGTGAAGGAAATGACTATTCAACCCCAGGAATCTCAGAGACTCCCACACAACATAATGAAAATGGCAAAGGTTAAAAACAAAGACAGAATCTTAAAAGCAGCAAGAGTAAAGCAGTTAGTTACCTACAAGGAACTCCCATATGACTGTCAGCTGATTTCTCAACAGAAACTTTGCAGGCCAGAAGTGTGGAAATATATGTATTTTCTTCTAAATAATAAATAAGAGTACAATATCTCCACTTAGAATCCCACATTAAGGACCTACTTTCGAATAGGCCCCTCCCTTCTTCCCCAACTCATCCTATTTACACAAGAATCACACGGGTCACCTTGGAATGTCTTTGTGTCTGTAACTTCCTTATACCTTCCCACCCCCCATAAAATATTACAAAATATGAAGTAAGAATAAGATTGTGGGGTCAAAACCCTACCCAACAGGGTGAGACAAACCCTTAATTGAGCCGTCATTAGGGATAAAAGCATGTACAATTCTCGAGTGCTTCCGGTCCTAATCTTGCTGTGCTGCTAAGCACCCTTCTGCAGAAGTAAAAACTGCCTTGCTGAGATATTTGAATCTCCAAGTATTTATTTGCAGCACCGGAGTTTTATTTCCATTAAAAATGAGGGCTCGCCCGGGATTATCCATTCCTCTTTGGGAAGGGGCTCCAATCCCCTCCCCTGATGGAGACGCGTCTGACTGCCTGGTGGTGGTGGCCATCAGACAGAGGTAATCGAAGCCTCCCAAGGCCGGGAATAAACTCAGGCTCTCAGCAATGTGGGGAAAAGCCCTAAGCAAGCACCATGGCAACCAGGTAACTTCGTGCACAGATCAAGGTAAAGAAAAATTGCGAGGATGACAAAGTATTTCCTTGGTGATCAGTACATCTCAAAGGTTGTTTGTGTGTGACGGAGATATGCCCTGGGCATGAAGTCATGAAGTGAGAGTGAAGTCTCAAGCCATGGTTTCCTGGCAACCTCATACAGCTTAGGGGCAGTATTAGGCTGGCTCACAGCTCGATTTGAGTCAGAGGTTTATACCCACCTGCCAGTTGCTAAGAGGTGTCTGACGTTCCTGTGAGGAAAGCAGCTGGAGAGAGATGAAGTGAAAGTTAAGAACTTAAGAGACCTCTAAGTAAGGGGGTTTGAACCTCTAACTAGGAAAGTCATGTGCATAAGAAACCCCTAAGTAAGGGGTCGGGGTGAACCTCTAGACTAGGACCACAGCCAGGAAATTGAGATGGGAAATATTAGAAGTAAAAAAATCTCTAGAGAAACTAAAAGGAAGGACAAAATCCCTCCCCCGCCCGACAGTTTATTAGGGTTAACAGTAAAATTAAAATATTGGAATGATAATGCCCAAACTAAAGAGAATAGAACTACCAAAGCCTCATTATTCAGGGCCTTTATGCCATTTTCCTGCTTGAACTGGCTCCTACCTCTTTGGAGTTTACTATCTACTTCTAATAAACTTTCCCTTTGTTTTTTTTTGTTTTGTTGTTGTTGTTGTTGTTTTTTGGTATGTGGGTAGTTCCCTGGCTGGGAATTGAACCCAGGCCGCAGCATTGACAGTGCCAGCGCCAAAGGCTTAAGCCACTACACCACCAGGAAACTCCCTACTTTCCTTTTAATAAACTGCCTCTTTGTTTCACCTCTAAGGAAACATTTAAAAAAGAGGCACTTTAAAATCAAGCCTCTCAAGCGAGTGTTTTTGGCCTCCTAAGAACTGTAAGGGCCAAATAAAATACCTTGCATCCTCTTTAAAATTACTAATAGTTATTTTATGTTTGTAGATTTGCTAATAAAAATACTGTTTGCCTTCTTAGTTGTCAATAAAATTAAGATGCTGAGGGTTAGAGATGCAAATTAATTTAAAATATCCAAAACACACTACCACCCACCATACCCCAAACCCCGTGTCCATCCCATTACTGACCTACATGCAGCAAGTGTGGGGAGCCCAGGGCGAGTGTGGCTGTGCCAGGCTGCAAGGTAGGCGTATGCTAGATGATTGGAAGGGGCTCGGGACATCCACTCCACGAGGCAGATATGGAAATGGCCTGTGCAGAAGAGAGACTCGGAAGAAGCACATTCTCATTGTGCTCTGGGGCACCACCCAGCTCCAGGATGTGCGAATGGGGCGGTGACCCTGTGCGCCCGCTCGCTGAGCTTCGGCAGTAATATTCGTGGGCATCCTAGCTCGCACCGCCGCAATACACCATGATGAGGGTGGAGACAGGTGGAGCCCAGGGCCCAGTGCAGCCCACCTGGGCGCCGCCCCCAGCTTCCAGCGGAGGACGGGGCCGGGAACGCCAGGCCTGCACTCTCCAATGCCTCTTGCTGAGCTCCGGAAACTGACCGCGCGCCGCGCCCACCTCTGGCCGCGGGAGGGCCCAGTGATAGCCTGCTGGGGAATATGCAGAGATTGAGCTCTGGGCTTGAGGGCAGAATGGGATGCAATGCAGCATGGGGCTGCAGAGCCCAGCCACAGGGCTGCTCCTGCTCACTGCCACTGGAACAGCTATAGGCTCTAACTCTTATTCAAAGCCACGGCTTGCAGCCTGCACTAAAATCCTGATTATGAAAGGGAAATTGGCTACTACCTGATGGGAGGGAAATGCTGTCCAAATCATTAATGAGAGAGCTCTTAATTACACCAAGATAGCCAGTGGGGCCCCCAAGCCATGTGTAATGCAGTCCTGTGAGTCTATAGTTGCATGGGTGTCTATACCATAGGTAAACAGGTTTCCAAAAGCTACATTACCAACCAGAAGACCAATAAGCAGACACTGAAACAGACAACTTCTGGAGGGAGAAATCTCGGGTTGTGACCTTTCCAAAGTGTCCAGATTGATTATACAGAGATGCCCAGAATGGGTCGCCTCAAATACTTCCTTGTAATTGTTGATCATCTCACTTATTGGGTAGAAGCCATTCCTTTACCAGGAGCAACCACGAACGATGTAGCCAAAGTTCTTAAGAAAATATTGTGCCCAGATTTGGACTAATTGAAAACATTGACTTGGATAATGGGAGCCACTTCACTGGTATTATTATTAGAGGACTTATACAGGTCTAGGAATTAAATGGAAATACCATACTCCCTGGCATCCTTCTTCATCCAGAAGGGTAGAAAGAATGAATCAGATCCTAAAGAGTCACATTACCAAAGTAATCCTAGAAAGCAGACTACCCTGGAACAAGTGCCTTCCCGTAGCCTTTCTGAGGATCTGAATGGCCTCTAGGGGAGATATTGGCTTCTCCCCTTATGTGATGATTTACAGATTACCCTATCTAGCTCCCACTGCTGACATCCCTACTTCTGAAACAAAAGAATTTCTCAAAAACTATATCCTTGGCTTGTTTTCCACTCTATCCTCTCTTAGGAAAACAGGTCTCCTAGCACAAATGCCACCCCTCAAATTTCTGGCCCATCAACATCAACACAGTGACTACGTGCTAGTCAAGAGCTGGAAAGAAGAAAAGCTTCAGCCCACTTGGGAGGACCATTCCTAGGGCTCATGACCACAAAGATTGCTATTTGCACCGATGAGAAGGGCTGGACGCATCACATGCAAGTAAAAGGAAATACCCCTGCCCCTGAAGGAAAATAGGTTGCCACCCTAGGGTTTACTCCCACCAAAGTAACCTTGAAAAGGGCCTAATATTCATCTTCTTCCTTCTCTTTCTTACACTGAAAGTCACCTCATTCTTAACGTAACTCTCACTCACTCTCCTCTGATTATCCAATTTGATGCATGCTCAGTTATTCCCTGTGGGAATGAACAAACCCAAAGACAACATTCTAATGAAAAGAAATACTTATGTCCCTACCCAGAAACTGGGAATACATGAGCCAGGAGAAGTTTTAGATGTTTTGGTATTTGTGGAAGGCGTTATAACTCTTGGGATCTAGTTTATTGGACCACCCAGTTTCAAAGATGGACAGCCTCTGCATCCTCTAATTTTAAGAGATTAAAATAAAAAATTCAGGGGAGTTCCTTGGTGGTGTAGTGGCTTAAGGCTCCGGTGCTGGCACTGTCAACGCTGCGGCCTGGGGTTGATTCCCAGCCAGGGAGCTACCCACATACTAAATAAATAAATAAATAAATAAAAATAAAAAATTCAGTTTGGTGGGGATCTACCCCCCTCAACTGTAAATCTTTACAATGCAACCCATTGTTCCTGATCATAGATAACCCCAAAACTATGAATCAAAATTTTTCTTCAGCAATAAGGACCTATTGCTGAAAGAAAGGGCTGATGTCGCTGGAAAAGACCCCATAGGGATGTTCTCCCTAAAGCTAATTCAAAAACTCCCACATTGGAGTTCCCTGGTGGTGTAGTGGCTTAAGACTTCGGCGCTGGCACTGTCAGCGCTGCGGCCTGGGTTCGATTCCCAGTCAGGGAGCTACCCACATACCAAAAAGCAAAAAAAAAAAACAAAAAAAAAACAAAAAAAAAACTCCCACAGACCACCACTTCCCCTGCTAAACCTCAAGACAACTCTGACCCAGTAATATCCCTTGTAAAGCTCAGAAATGACCCATCTGAGGTAACCATAACTGAGGTAAAAAAAAAATCTAAGACAAACTTTAGCTACAGAGACAGGATATAAAGATATGAATGCCTGGTTGGGATGGACCAAATATTCTGTCTGCACCTTAAATAAAAGCAATTGTTACACCTGTGCAGCAGAGAAACCAGAAGCCCAAATTGTTCCCTTCCTGCTTGGATGGTCAACAGAACCTAAGGGCATACATTGTATGGTAGCTCACTTTCAGGATCCTCAAGCTTGGGGGTACCACATCTTGTAAAACATTGTTACTGCTATTCCCTGAAGCCAAGGGCCTTGCAGGTCAGCCCCCAAGGGCCATTAGGCCACTGGCCTCAAATGCCAATTTCACCTCGTGTCTCTCCAGACATGAGGGGAATTTACCATTTATTGGAAACCTGATGGGATGTAGTGAGAGTCAGCCCTTCAAGAAGCTTCAGATTCAGTGTGGCCTAGATTTCATGAACAGATGTCTGGTGGTATTGTGGAGGGGAATTATACAGGTCTTTTCCAGTAGACTGGAATGACACTTGTGCTTTTGTGCAATTGGCCATCCTTTTCACCTTGGCATTCAATCAATTCCCAGTCACAGAAAAGGGACATCACACCGAAGGAGTTTAGTCACTCCCCAGGGCTTTTTTGACCCTCATGTGTATATTGATACTATTAGAGTTCTCTGGAGAATTCCAAATAAATTTAAGGCCAAAAATCAAAGAACTGCAGAATTTGAATCAATGCTATTTTAGCAGTCAAGTGTTCATTACTAAGGCATTACAAGGACTAACAACTTTAGCTAATGAACTTGCTGAAAATTCAGATGTGAACAATCTCTTTACTAACCTCATGGAACAATGGTTCAGAAAATATAAAGGACTCATGACATCAGCCCTCACTTTCCTTATTGTTGTAGTTGGAGCACTGACACTAATAAGATGCTGGGTTTTACCTTGTATTAGGGGACTCTTTCAAAGGCATAGAGAAAGAGCATTAACTAAGCAATCCTCACCCCCATACCATTGATAACATTTTTTTAAATTCATTTTTATTGTTAGACTTATTGGGGTGACATCTGTTAGCAAGGATTACATAGGTTTCAGGCATACAATTCTACAGTGCATTGTCAACTTGATGTATAATAAGTTCACCACCTAATATGACTTCTCTTTCCATCACCTTATATTTAGCTTCACCCCCTCCTCTCCCACCCCCTCCCCTTTCTCCCCTCCCCGACCCACTCATCCCCAAATAAACATTAAACTATTGATTGTGTCCATGGGTTATTTGTTTCTTCATTTCTTATTTCTTTGCTTTCAGTTTTATATTCCGCATATGAGTGAAGTCATACAGTTCTTTGTTTTTTCTGTCTGGCTTATTTCACTAAGCATGATGATCTCCAAGTCCACCCATTTTGTTGCAAACAGCAATATTTCATCTTTTCTTATAGCTGAATAATATTCCATTGTGTATATGTACCACAGCTTCTTTATCCAGTCATCTGTTGCAGGGCACTTTGGTTGTTTCCATGTTTTGGCCACTGTGAACAGCGCTGCGATGAACATTGGGGTACATAAGTCTTTGCGGACAAAGATTTTCAAGTCTTTTGGGTAGATCCCCAGAAGGGGGATTGCTGGGTCAAATGGTAGCTCCATTCCCAATTTTCTGAGGAACCTCCACACTGCCTTCCATAGTGGTTGTGCCAGCTTGCACTCCCACCAGTAGTGTACCAGAGTTCCTTTTTCTCCACATTCTCTCCAGCACTTGTTATTCCTTGTCTTGTTGATAATAGCCATTCTCACAGGTGTGAGGTGGTATCTCATTGTGGTTTTGATTTGCATTTCCCTGATAGCCAATGAGGTTGAGCACTTTTTCATATGTCTGCTGGT